>JALPQI010011429.1:0-31240 GCA_025490895.1 Thaumatotibia leucotreta | reverse complement strand
AACAAATAGTTTAAATTATGAAGTGAGCATTTTGGCCAACCACTTCCTTGATAGCCAACAAAATACATTTAGATCAACACTTGCCTTTACACATTTTCATTTGGTAATAATTATACTAGTCAAGTGACACCATCTTATGCATTAAAAATACACACAACTTGTCTTTTTGGTAGGACAATATTTCACCATTCTGCATCTCCATTAGCTTTTTGAAAGACATAATCTTTTCCAGCTAAATTCATTATTCCATCTTTTAAGTAAAACTTCCACTTGTTGCGACTGCGGGTAATTTTATCATACTGACATACAACAACATTATCTGTGTCAAACATGTCACCAGGCTCTTCATCCGACACATCATCACCTGAGTTGAGGGGTTCCTCTTCAGCACCACCATCCTCATCCCGTTCCTCCTCCTCCTCTTCTGCTGGCTCTTCTCCAGATTCCTCGTCATCATCATCATCACCTGCTGCATCATCTGAGCCCTCGCCTCCATTGGAGCCTTCATCATCTGAGGAATCTAGGGCACCATCTAAGGAAAATGGGGCCGCCCCACTCCGTCCACCCCCTCCTCCATCAAACTCACTCTGTTGCCCAGCCAGTGCTGAATTAATATGTTGTTGTAGAAGTGTTGCAGCTAGCGGCTGAGGTAAACTAATAGTCGCATTGATTATAGGCCCCGTCAATACCTGATGGAGTTTGTTACCATTTAGAGCCGAGGCAGGAATTTGAATAGTGAAGGAGCGTGGTTGTGAGCCTGGCACACCAGGCTGAGCAGGAAGAGTTAATTGAACTGGAACTTTATTGCTGGGGTCTAAAACGTGGGGATGAGTGCCGGCCAAATTGGGCCCCGGTGCTCCATGCTCTGCCCCTGAACTTTGGTGGCTCGAGCTCTGAGCCATATGCGCATCCGGAATCCTTTTTTGTATCGCATTGCTTCCATTTGCTTTTTGGAAATTTTGCAACACTGGTGGAGGCGGCATAGCCGGTTCCAGTGGAGGGGGGTCCAAAGCGCCACTGTCGGTCAGTTTAGTCTTCCATAACTGTTTCAACTCCTGCAGCACTTGTTCATCCACTCCATCGTCTAAAAAACAGTCCCTCACTCCGGCGATAACGTCATCTACCACGGTATTGTAAAGTTTAATTACGGACAGTTGACTCGACGTCATTTTGATATAATTTGTATACTCCGTGTTGTGCACCGATATCATTCGTGATGCACTTAAACTATTATAAGATCACAAAGATGATAGCTTTTCTATCAAAAAATGCGTATCAACTTTCGTATTCACATCTCAATGTCAAGCGAGACGGCAAACTACACAGCCATTACGACGAAACGTTTACAATTTCATATCAAATCCAATGAGGTCGTAAATCTCACGATCACTAATAAGTAAAACGATTGGCTTTAGTCCACTCCATATCTACAACATTCTAGGAAAATATTTAACACTAATTTTGACAATTCACCACTAAACATAACCTTCAAACGACAAGCAGTATTTGCCAGATTACGAATATATTGTCTCTGGTCACTAGTAGGCCATTGATATTGCACGAGTGTTCTACGCATGCGCGATTACAGCGCCACCAGCGCGCGCCGAACACAAGGTAACTAAACTTTTATTTATTTTTTGCCACTATGATACCTATTTGGTTTTTCACTTTGTTTTATGCAAGTTTTATGTGAAATAATACAGTAGAGCAATATTTCTAATACTAAAATTATTGCAAAAATTAAATTGTTAAGCGTCGTTCACACGATTAACCGTGGACTTAATATCCTATGGATGTGTCATCTAGTGAGTCAAATTGAAGCGCAAAAACGCTTCTCCGATCCGCTCCGAATCCGAACAAACTTATTATACACACAATATAAAGTATCTGCATTATAAAAACTCAAATTAAATACAATTATATGTAAAAAATAAACACTATACTTAAAAACTTACCTACGAAGTACACTAAAAAAATGTACAAACTTTTACATTACTTCAAACTTATCATAAATATTACGGAAAAATATAACCACACCTCCAACTGAAACCATCTTTTTTAAACAACGTGTACGATTATAAAATCACCTGTGCCACAGAATAATAAATAGTACGATGCCAAAAATGTATTCATTTGGAATGAAATAAAAATAATTTATCCCAGAAAACCCATCACATCTTTCATTACACTTTAGTACCTAACTACCGGTAGATGGTGCAGTACACGGAATGCATGTGTTTATAAATACATACATGGTGTTTGGGATAACGATGTAGGAATTTCTGGAGGTGGTAAAGGAGACTAATTGGAAGAGTTTGAACCCTATTTACCTTAGTCCAATATGTGACAGTTTTTTTTTAAATCACGTTTTTCAAAATGTTTAGTTTTATACCAAAAATTTACTTAAAAAGTTAAATTTAAAACAAAATATGCAATAAATAACATTGATTTTTTTTTATTTAACATAACAATTAGTTGAGTAATAAATATAATAAAAATTGAACTCCCACTTGCCACACACAACATTTTTTTAAATAATTTATCTAGTTCATCATTACTTTGATTTCTATCAGTAAATTAACCCGGGGAGCATGACCCAGGGTATCTCATACCCACCCCTGTCACTTATGTCAATAATGACAAAGTATATTTTCCAATGACATTTTTTCACCTCATGCTTGCCGGGTTAAACTTTATCGGCCTGTGAAAAAAAAAAGTAGTCGGGATATGAGTCTTCCTATTCGTGTAAAAACATGCTTGATTTTCTAGGTTTTGATTACAAAAAAAAGTACAACAAAATAGCAATTAGTTTAAAAGTTATCGTCGATCAATTATTGAACGCCGTCACCAAACAAAATAAGTTTCTTGTAGTTAGTAGGCAAGTGTGAGTTCAATTTTTTTTTATTAAAAATAAAAACTGTCACATATTGGACTAAGGTAAATAGGGTTCAAACTCTTCCAATTAGTCTCCTTTACCACCTCCAGAAATTCCTACATCGTTATCCCAAACACCCTGTATAATTTAAGTATATATATATATATACGGAACCGAACCCTCGGTGCGGGAGTCAAATGGACTCGCACATTATCAGTTTTTTAGACATGACTGTCTGTTCGGTTTTCAGAACGTGTACTGATTTTATTTTATTTTTCCCCTCACTAGCTCGTAAAGTGCTCGTTTATCCTTTAATACGAACGTGTAAAAACGCATATTATTCACTTGTGTGGCAAAGTAATGACCTTGGTTTTGGAATAACAAAACGTAAAATGTGCATGGAAATTGTTCCATATTAATGATAATTAAATAATTTGTTTGAGAATTTAGTGTAAAATACAAACCTTTATATAATATGATGATTTTAACATATAAATCCTAAAATTCCATAATTAACAATTGTTTTACTGAATGATGATAAGATGACTAGATGCAATCACAAAACGCAGAAAATGTCAACGTCAACATTGTCAAAGAATATTATAGGTTATAATCTTTATTTACAGACTCGAACACGCATAAAAATAGTAAACTAAACAACTTTCAGGGTGTTCTGTTATAATTTTGTAAAAATAATGAATGGGAATGATTTAATAATGCATTGGCATTGGTGTGCAACTACAGGAATGTGTTAAAATCGTGCTGCGTTTACTTTTTCGTGCTAAGTTTACTGCGACAAAATCTTGCATTAAATACATGAAACATGATGCATTTGGAAAATTATTATCACTAACCCGATAATGATTGTAATGTGAACAAATAATTACCTTTTTTGAGTTTCCTCGCTATAGTGAGGGGAAAAGTTTTGTGTTACACACGGGTGCAAATGTATTTTACTTCTCGTATGTTAAAACACTCGCTGCGCTCAGGATTCTATTTTAGGACCACTCGCTTCGCTCGTGGTTCAACTATAGAATCCTTTCGCTTGCTCGTGTTTCAATTTCATACTCGCGGGTAAAATACAACTTTGCACCCTTGTATAACAAATAACTATTATTATTTCGTTTTTAAACGGTTTTTATTAACTTCACCGCGTATCAACTGTCGTCGATGCTTCAAATCTTGTGATCGATTTTTCGACCACTTCTACTGGACCGAAATCTATAAAATTTGGAACTCTTATCAAGTCCCCATGACAATGCAAGATTATAATATTTGTATCCTTGTATCCTCAAAGCCTGATGCTGCAGACGTACTGCTTACCTTAACCAAGAGTGTTTAGTTAGACACGTGAAAATGAAAGTATAGCATGTTTGGCATAATCAAATACTAACAGCCTGCTCTTTATTATTTATTTATTATTATGTATTTATTAAGAGTACTACATAGTTCTAAATTAACAAAAGTCCTGTAAAACTGTTGAGACAGTTTGTCTACAGGAAGTCTTAAGATATACATGGACAATCTTACACTATTAACATTCTTAAACTAATATACAACATGACATTATATATTTCTATTCTTAAGCAAATGACAAGATATTAACCTTGGCTCTAACAATAATAATTTTAAGGTAATGTATCTAATAAATATTTTTTAAGTTTTCTTTTAAATGCTCGTACATTATGTTCAGTTCGGATCTCTTCAGGTATACTATTTAGAATATAAGGTAAGCGTTTTTTTAAAGTCCTATCTCCATAGTAATTATTGACTCTAGGTACATTAAATTTACCCAAGGATACAGATCTTGTACCATGCTCATGAGTAGTGCCACATAGGCTATGCTCGTGATTGCCGTGGTTGTTTATGTATATTATGTTTTAAAGTAACTGGGAGAATTTTACAGATTTTAAAAAGTTTTCTACAGTCGTTTTTACAATTATTTTTAATCTTATTGGGTACTAGTAGTTTTAAAAATCTTAGTTGTACAGATTCTAATTTATCAATGTAAGTTTTAAATGTGAGGCCGTAACAATCAAGAGCATATCCCAGTATGGAATCTACCAATGAGAAGTATAGGCATTTTAGAGTACCTTTAGGAACTCTGTAACTGAGATGGTAAAATTTTGCCAGTAATATTTTCAATTTATCACAGATATAGTCTATGTGCTGAGACCAAGAAAAACTATTATCTATTTTAACTCCTAAATATGTTACACAGTTTACTTTTTCTATAATACTACATTGACAATGACTTCCAACTCCTCAGTCCTGATGCTGCAGTACTGCCCACAATAACCGCAAGGTTTATCTTTCATAGATATCTTGATTTTAAAGAAGTTCTTTACATATATAGAGTAGAAACATGCGAATTTAATACTAACATCCAACTCCTCAAATCTGATACTCCAGTGTTACTGCCTGCCACAACCGCTAGGTTTAGCGAAATGTAGATTTTGAAGTACTGCTTTAGATATTTGGTAGAAACATACGGATTTCAATTTCATCATCATCATCATCATATCAGCCGTAAGACATTCATTGGTGAATATAGGCCTCCCCCAAAGATTGCCACAAGGACCAGCCCTGTGCCACCCGCATCCAGGGACCTTCACCTACCCACCTACCCACCCCGGCCTACCCACCGGGGCCTACCCACGCTGCGCCTTCCGGTACGTGACCGGCACTCGAGAACCTTACCGCTCCAACGGCCATCGGTACCTACAACGGCCTGCGGCCCTCCGGCTGATAAAGTGACAGTGTGAGTGGATCGCGGAGGGTGAGCTGTCGGGCCTGCGGCCCCCCGGCTGATAGACTGACAGCGTGAGTGGATCGCGTAGGGCGAGCCATCGGCCCTGCGGCCCTCCAGCTGATAGAATGACAGCGTGAGTGGATCGCGTAGCGTAGGACGAGTCGTCGGGCCTGCGGCCCTCCAGCTAATAGAGTGACAGCGTGAGTGGATCGCGTAGCGTAGGGCGAGCCGTCGGGCCTTCGGCCCTCCAGCTGATAGAGTGACAGCGTGAGTGGATCGCGTAGAGAGAGCCGTCGGGCCTGCGACCCTCCAGCTGATAGAGTAACAGCGTGAGTCGATCGCGTAGCGTAAGGTGAGCCGTCAGGCCTGCGGCCCTCCAGCTGAAAGAGTGACAGCGTGAGTGTATCGCGTAGCGTAGGGCGAGCCGTCGGGCCTTCGGCCCTCCAGCTGATAGAGTGACAGCGAGAGTGGATCGCGTAGAGCGAGCCGTCGGGCCTGCGCCCCCAGCTGATAGAGTGACAGCGTGAGTGGATTGCGAGTTTTTATTTTAGTTTTGTAAAAGTTTCCGATTAGGTAACGCTTAATCCACTGACATAAAGGCTAAACGTGGCTTTCAGTATCCGACTTGGGAAAACTACAGTGATAATAGTTTCACGTGAGTAATCTACACAAAGTAGCATCTACGGTTAGTTACAACATTATTTTCTAGTTTTTGGTGGAATAAAAACCGTTTAACTTAAAACTTTTTTTACTTATTTTTATTTATTTTTATATATACATATTTGTGAATCTATGGAGGGAGACTAAGTACACAGAAAAAGTTTAAAACCCTTTAAAAATTTTCACGCCTAAGAAAAGAACGAAAGAAATAAATCCCGTGTGAGTAAAAGTAATAGTAACAGATATACGAGTAATATGCATTTATAGCTGAACGCTGGCTATTCATTCGTACTACCGGGGAGCAAGCCTATGAAAGAATTGGTGGGATCAGTGAATGAAACTACCTCAAAACTACCTCCACCATAGATACCCGTTGGAGGTAGTTTCACGCCGGCCAGTTATTCCCCGATCGATACGCTCCGGAATGTTATGCTCAGCCCGCTCCACCTGACTAGTCAATCCTAACCGCTTTCATCTCTGGTATGTATCTCTCTGGTATCTATTTACGTTATGTGCATCAGAATCTAAACGCATTAGCTATTATTCTGCTAGCTATTTAATAATGTTTCATACTGGGATTTTTCACAGACGGGTTTTTTATTCGAAGTTGCATTTTAATTTCTGTAAGACTTTCTAGTATAAAATAATTTCATGAAAACTTGGAGCCATTTCCTCTCGTTAGCTGAAAAGGGTGAACTTACTACTTCGAGCAACGGATATTTAATATATTTAATTTATAGGTACTAGTAACATTACAAATAAGTATACAAATAAATGTGTTTTTGTGCACACCGTGTTATTCACACACGACACACTATCACCATGGTGAAAAAGTTTCACGGGTCAATCCAGCAGGCCTATCCAGAACTTAAGTTCCCAAATTTTGAGCTTCCATCTCTGTCACATAAAATGATTTTTTTTATAAATAAAAATATGGGACAATTGGGACATATTTCACAAATCGACGTAGTCCCATGGTAAGCTCAAGCCAGCTTATGATGTGGGTACCAACCAAGCGACAATATATCGTCTGTTGACAATCAAAAGTCAATTCAAAACTCACTATAAAAACTGTCACTCTCTTAGCAACCTCGTATGTTACTATTGAATCAGAAATGATAAACCTACGAGCTTTATTTCAAGTGGGTTACTTAGTGAGTTTCGTTTGTCAACCGATGATATAATAAAATGGATACATCTATCTATAATTACATAAGCAGTCCCAACCAAGGAACAAATATTTGTGATAAATAAATACACAAATAATGCCCTCGCCCGGATTCGAACCGGGAACCAACAGTTTGATTCGTAGGCAGGTACACTACCAACTGTGTTATGGAGGCTAAATCTTTATATAACTTTAGAATTGTGTTGAAAATCACAGGAAAAATCGACCACCATTGCTCTATCTTGAAACCTTTTGTTATTATTATTATTTAATTAAAACATATCCAATATATCCATTAACATCACCATCCAGTTTGCAACTTATCGCCTGCTAGTGTATGTATGACACTAAAAACATCTATAAAATTATGTTGGAATCGGCTGCTTTCAAAGAAAAAAAACGTATTTAAATTAGTTAAAAAACTCATCTCGCATACTTTAGGTCACGCACATTAGTGTCTGAATTCAACGATAGGTGGTGGTGACACGAGCATTAATTTTAGACATTTTACTGATGCTGAATGCTAACGTAGGTTTATTTTTTAAATCTAGATATAAGTATCATCCTGTACGAAACTCTCGGTGAGTGAGTTAAATGGACTCGTACTTGACCGGTTTTTTAACCGCAATAGTTACTTATATTGTATGACCTTTCCGAGTAGGTAACACGCTTTTGTCAGATTAGGTGAATACTCTGTTTACCTCATATACCGATTCGTTGCGTGTTCCATTTTCAAAAACTTTTATCTATAGCGACGAACAATTTTTTATGATACGCCATATAATACGATGACACGCCTATCGTGTCATACACCATTCGTTAAAGACATTCATGACACGCCTGGCGTGTCATCCGCACTGAAACGGTTAATGTTCTTAGTTCCACTACATCTTGAGCGACGCAGGATGCAGGGCGCTGTACTTAAATATTTATTTGAATTAGGTACTTTTAGGCGATGGCTTTGCTATTTTTATAGCGGTTTTTCGGCTAACTTGGTCCATGTCACATTATCTAATTGGTGGGTTGACGGGCATTGATTGTGAGGACTCGTTTCAATTTAATATTGGGAATTTAATATTAAGTAGGTACCTGTTCATTGAATTTATTATTGACACTTTTCTTAACAATTCATTTCTCATAATAGCAGGCATTTAAAATATTCTTAGACTTAAAATGTTAGAAGCTTTATTCCTTTTGCCTACGAGTGAAACTTCAGTTACACGTTGACGTCATGTTTCGAATTATCTTCATTCGAATTTTACCTGAAAATTTCCTTATTGGGTTGGTAGGTAAGTATAATCTGCGGGATGGGTGTTGAGAGAGAATTTAAATTATTATACTTGTAACTTTACTGCCGCTTGTAAGCTTAAACGAATTAAAACATTGCCGGTTATCTCAATGAGACCATTATAGGGAAATGAGTTTACACGGATAGGATCGCAGTCGTTTTCCGGACCAGAGTCGTTTAATTAATTACGGGGTATTTAGGTATACATATATGCTTGCTAAATATTTACCAAGCCTATTCAAATTTAAATGAAATTTGAGTAAGATTATATCAATACCTAGGTACATTGTTTGCTATTCCATGTGACTTTTACGCGTTCTTCATATACAGTAAATAAATTCCTACAGCTAAACGTACCTATACGTTAAGTATAAACCTACTTAGATACCCACTGAAATCTTTACAACCAAAAGGATGAACATGCATACATACAGGGTGTTTGGGATAACGATGTAGGAATTTCTGGAGGTGGTAAAGGAGACTAATTGGAAGAGTTTGAACCCTATTTACCTTAGTCCAATATGTGACAGTCTTCTTATTCGTGTAAAAAAAAAACATGCTTGATTTTCTAGGTTTTGATTACAAAAAAAAATACAACAAAATAGCAATTAGTTTAAAAGTTATCGTCGATCAATTGTTGAACGCCGTCACCAAACAAAATAAGTTTCTTGTAGTTAGTAGGCAAGTGTGAGTTCATTTTTTTTTTTAACTGTCACATATTGGACTAAGGTAAATAGGGTTCAAACTCTTCCAATTAGTCTCCTTTACCACCTCCAGAAATTCCTACATCGTTATCCCAAACACCCTGTATAGTGGATGTTTGCAGGTGGACCATTAAGGAACGGACTTAACAACACCAGAAAATTGCAGTTTGCATAGTTTAAGTAGCATAATTTTGCATAAAACCAGCGTGACTCAGGCGACCTTAACCATGGCAATAACATACAGAAAAAAAAAGGTAGGTAGGTACTTACCAAGAAGTTCAACCGTCAAGTTTCAAAACGAGTTGTCATTTTGTAATAATTATAAAAGCCGCTGTATCCCGGAACACAGCGCTAAAACCCCTTAGACTTAGATTATTTACGAGGTAATTTCGCTTGTCGACCCCTCGCACGTCGCAGTCGAATTTTTAGTGACGGCGACGGCTCGCCAGCGGGCGGGGCTAAATCCGCCCAATTTGCAAATCGAATAATTCTCCTGCTAACAGTCCAGAAATCGTTTCGACGTGAACTAAATTCACGTTATACCGTGTTGAATTTCATATTTTGTACACAAGCTTCTCAAACGAAATAAATATGCGCGTATAAATACCTATATTGTAAGTAGGCATCTTTAAATGACTTTGTATTATTATATTATGATTATGACGTAAGTACTATACTTTTTGATTAAGTATATAGCCTGATGCAGAGTTTTTTTATGCTTTCTTCTGATGGAGCGTCTATCAAGATTAAAAAGGTTTATTATGAAGTTGTAAATTAAAGGCTGAGAAGCTCTAAATAATGCTATGCCCTTAACTTCCTTGAAATGTTGAAATTATGCCTCTCGGTGTATGGTGATACGCGAGGAAACTTTGTTTATATACGCGCTTTTAATGCTTCACAATTTCCCAGATGCTATTTCCTTCCTCTCAGAACAGAATTTACTCAAGCTACGCCATCGCATCATTCATCTTCATGCCGCGTTACTTCCACGTAAAAAGAAGAAGTCAAAGTGTAAAATACATCATCTATTTTCTATTTTACTCGTATAAGTAAGGCAAACTTTATTTTATTCTGAAGTAAATGTCTGAAAATTAACCCGAGCTAAGATAACATTGCTTTTTAGGGTTCCGTAGCCAAAATGGCAAAAACGGAACCCTTATAGATTCGTCATGTCCGTCTGTCCGTCTGTCCGTCTGTCCGTCTGTCACAGCCGATTTACTCGGAAACTATAAATGCTACAGTAACGAAATTTGGTAAGGATATGTGTTGTATGAACCGCTACAGGATTATAATACTAAATTGTAAAAAAAACCATTGGGGTGGGGGCCCTCCATACATGTAACTGAGGGATAGAAATTTTTTTTTAGTTGTATATAAGCGTGTGGGGTATTAATAGAAAGGTCTTTGAAAATGATATGAAGGTTAATATATCTCATTTTTATTTAAGCAAATCATTTTCGAGATATCAGCTCTCAAAGTCTGAAAATGTGTCCCCCCCCCTCTATTTTTTAAACTACGCGAAATAAAATTCAAAAAAAAATATATGTTATGCACATTAATAAACTCTATCAACGATTTTTGGTTTGATTAAATTATCTCTTATAGTTTTGGAGGTAGGTTGATTTAACTGTATTTTTTTAATAATAAATTGATAATGGTACGGAACCCTTCGCGCGCGAGTCCGACTCGCACTTGGCCGTTTTTGTTACATGGGAAGTTTGGGCCGTAAAATTTATGTGATTTTTTTAGGAAAAAAGGAAAAAAATCAAATCTTTACACTGCGGTAGAGCCCTAAAGATGACATATATGTCGGCGCGGGGCAGTTATTAGCTTCAATTTAAGATCAAAATGAAACAATCGATTGCCAAAAATAACTCCAAGTTTAAGTTACCGAGGCCCGCGCAAGGTGACACGCATTCCTAGTCCAATGTTTACATTAACAGCATTAGCGGTTTGGTACAGAGGGTATCTTTGTTCCTTGAAACGGGGCAGTTGTTATAAATACTGCTGAACGTAGCCGTGGGTCTGGGCATTGAATGAAATTTGATATGATGTGATATTGGTTCTTTGTTCTGAGTCTTGCTTAGAATGGCAAGAGAGCATTCATATTTGGGAGATGGTTGAGACGGGACGCGTACACTCCCGTGACCGTGCAGTGTGATACGTGTGAAGTTTAAGTACCTAGTGTACCTATATGCCAACAATAGACCCACGGATTCGTTTCCGTTTCTTGATAAGTTTGTAGTGTAGAATCTCTGATTGACTTGGTGTGATTTCTTTGTGTTAGTTTAGCGATATTTCATTAGTAACATTTGGCCGTGATTTAGTAACATTTGCTTTTCCTACAATGTTACTCGTGTTGCGATAGTGATTAAATTGTATTAAGCATTACGAACATAGTGTTGGACTTGTGTGCGTGATTTGCCCACTCCCTACGCCCACCATGGAGCCAATGTATCTTGACACCTAGATGTCATTATAGATCTAGCTGCTCCGACATCAGAAGTGGGATCTGATGAATGGAAACCCGGAATATTGAGAAAATCGCAAAAAAATTAAAAAAAATACGGCAGACCGAAGGTCGTTGTTACAGTTCGTTAAATTTGTATCTACTGTACTGTTGTAAGAACTAAACTCATAAGCGTGAGTGTTTATATTTCCGGGATCAATTCCAATAGAGAGGTAGTAGCTTCCTGGAATCCGCGACCTGATGGTTACCACGCATCAATGAAACGGCGGTGATGTAATCTGGACTGCAGAGTAAGCAAGTACATACAATTTATGTGGTGCAGATAATTTGGATGACAACTTATTTATCAGGTGTGTTGCTTTCATTTTGATTGGATTGTTCGATGTTTTGGCGAAATTGTTTTGGAAACAGTTTTCTTAACATTTTTCTTTACCTTGTTGTGTAAGGCGCATTCTATGCGATATAACATGAATGATGCACCTTAATACAAAAATAAATTTAGTTATTTTATTTGCTGTTTCGCCAAACATTTTGTGGTGCATTAGAATTACCACACATTTATTCCCTGCTATAGTGCTTACTATAGTTTACCGAGAATATTTTATTACTGGAGCATGAACTGACTGGGAGGGTCATGTTACATTTTCCTTACTCTGGTACTGTAGTCCTAGTACTACATGAGTGTACCTATAGAGATAAATATTTCTTTTATTTTGTTAATACTGATGTAATTGTTTGCCAGACTGTAACACTTTACCACATGGAATACAATACAAAGTCAAATATAGTTTAAATAATCAATCAGGGTACGCTATTTCAAGTGGATTATTTAAGTGGTATTGAGTGGTAACTAAGAATAAAGTTAGTTGTCAAAATCTTGGAGACACTTGAGAAATGTGTTGCGTATTTTTGTTGTTTGGTCATAAATTAAAAACGAACGAGGTTCCGTCAGACTAATAGATTTTTTTTTAGTGAAACAGATATAGTTCCACCTCTGTGGCTTCTTACTGTGATTTGTAATTGTTGCAATTATTTTATTTTTATGTTGTTTTTAGATCGTATAATATGGCATTACGAATAATTGGTATTTGCAGCATTCTTCTAAAGAAGGACAAATAAAATGTTGGTATTGATGTTGGTTTTAGACCAAATGAAATAATGAAAATAACGTCTCCATTATTGATCATTATTGAACTAAATGGATCAATACTACCTAGTACCTACTATGAACTGAAATTCATTAATTAATGAGATTTTTAAACGGAAATGATAATCAAATAATAATGCCTAATTTTCAATTGAAGAAGCAATGGTTACGTTTATTAAATTTTTTATGAATCAGTATTACGAAATGGAACTGTGTCCCAGTGTAATGATAAGAACAATAAACTTGTAAAATCTTACTGGGTCTCAAGAGTTTATCACGATTTGTGATTGGATTGTGCAGTTGTGGTTTGTACCAGCTTTGGTACTTGCTGAATTGGTTAGGTTATCAATTATCATCATAAAAATATTTGCAAGAGTTGTTTTGTCAGTCTCAATACTCAGGTGGCGACAGAGTCGGCAAGTTTTGTGTGAAATAGCGACAGAGTCGGCCAGCCTGTAGTTTGATGACTATGATGGAAACGTGATTTTTGACCTGAACTAAAATTAAAACAATTTGGTAATATTGTGTTTGATTTGAAATACAATATTGAATAAATGAAGCAGATCATTTTAATAGTACATGCATTTGGTTTTTTTTTGAGTGTAACGGAATATTATGCAAAGCTTTATTGTTTTGTCAATTCATTTGTAAAGACCCTGTGGTGTCTACGTCCTGATTTAGCAACGAAGATACATTATGTTGTGTTACCATAATTATGTGGTAAGTTAGAGTTGACTAAATGGATTATCCATAGTAATAATGAATTCATGGATTAAATTATAAAAAAATGAATAAAAGCTTACTGATATGAAGTGGCAGCTTTCAGACATGTACCGAAGGTACTTTGATGTTGTTTCGTTTTCGGCCTGTTCATTTTAATATTCTAAATACTCATTCAGTATTAAATAAGAAGCAAAGGTGATGATGATGATGACAACCAAAGATTCGATTAAACTAGTATGTGGAAAGCTAAAATAGTGACGACTATTTTATTATTCAATGGATAGTAATTGAGTTATATCAGTTCACTATGTTGATTAATAAGCCTTGTATTGCTTTACTATATAGCAAAAAAAAAAAAAAGACAAATGTAATGTCATTGGACATTATGACAAAATGAAAATTAAAAAAAAAAAAGGTTGCTACCATTCGTGTGAAATGAAAACTTAATTTGTTGATGATATAAAACAGACTCATTTGAACAAGATACAGTTCATAGTTAGAACTGAACTGAATATAGCTTACTAAAAGTAGTACCTACTACTTACGGTTTACAAAGGTGGTTGATCTAACACCTGTGGTTTATAAGTAGAAAATCGTTTCGCAATCGTATAACTAATTCAGATTGTTGATGATGATTGTTTTTATCAAAGACGACAAAAAGTATGTCATTTTGAATATTATCATGGAACATTATACTCTAAGTGCAACGGTTGAAATACTTGAATGAGCTAGATATTATCAGAATTCTATTAACACCTTCATTTTGGTATTAAATGTTCGACGATATACAGAAATGGTCAATTGCTAAATGCGATTGCTTTCTTTATTTATTTACATCATTGCAACTGCTACTGTCTCCTTTTCTTCAGAGCTTCATCAAGCATTTATTTTCATTATTCTCCACCGATAAACTTTTGGTTACTAGTACTATTATTGTATTTAGCTGGAATGTGATATTAGAATACTGGGGTCTGTAGTGCATTTTAGCCAATAGTTGACTCTAATGGAAAGTATTGTTTCGAATTATTTATTTTCAAGTGTGAGAGAATATGTGACTGCGTAAGTACTGTGAATGTACTGTATTTCACGTAAGCCGTTTAAATTGATGTCTGAATAATAATTTGCTAATCGTAAACATCATGGCTACATTTGGAAGCTTGACGGTTTTCTAATTTACCTATTAAAGCAATCTTCTTGAATGTGTAAATCGACACTGAACGTAGTATGAACTGCTCGAATGTTCTCGTAGAAGAATATTATGATCCAGTGCTATTGAGGCCTAGAATTGCTTTTGAATTTTATTCAATACAATGATTACAGTAATAGCAAATTTACGCTGTTGGCTTACAAAAATAGTATTTGTAAGAAGTGTTAAATGAAAATAAAGTTCACGTGATTGTGTTGAAAATAATGTTTGCGTCCACTTTCTATAGTTTGACAATATTAGCGCTTGACAATATTGGGTGATGAATACGCTAAAATCCAAGATTATTGTTATAGCTAGCAATAAAGAGAAAACGTTAAAAGATAACGCATTTGTTTGATTTCAATAGTAACTCGGTACATTATTTTCACACGTTATAGCGTCAAAGACTTATAATCAGAAAATATGTTCTGAAGTTGAGAATAGTCTATAAATTCCACCTATAATAATGCTCATGGGGATAAAGAGCTGATTATTAACAAAGTAGAAAGTTTTAAATTTAAATTCCAAGGAATAACTATCATGAAAGAAATCAAACTGAGTCAGTCTCGAAGTTTCGGAGTCTTTTTATAACTGATTTGATCAACAAGGATTATCATTTTAAGGTTATTATTGTTGCCAAGCAATTTATTAGTAGCACGAGATGCTATGTGCAGCACTGAGAAGACAAATGGTTACGTTCCCATTCAATTTGAAGTAAATGTGTTCATTTGATGATGAAACAGCGGAACAGTCAGGATCAGCCCTGTCGGCGAGGTGTAATTGATACACATAGTTGCCGAGATTTCGATAAAACACATGGTTGTTAATGTGATACGTCTAAGGTTCTAACCTTCGTGATAGATCAGCAGTTTTAAGGACTGTTTGACCGACTGACTTATTTTTAACTACTACTAAATTTGAACATGACAGAATAAAAAGAACATGCTATTTTCAGCTGTTCTTAACTGACCAAATGACTATGACTAAACGAGAATAATTGAATATTCGACTTTACACAATGTGGTGCTGCTGAAGCATATGGCGGGCATGGTGTTTCTTTGAAACAAGTGGCTGGCATGGTTTATTGCACCGTGAACCAACTGACTTGATTGCTAGCCGTAGGTCTTATTCCAAACCCAGTTTAGCTGGTACGGAGACTGCGCGGTGTGGTAATAAGTGCGGTGTGGTTACGGTTGCGTTAAGGTCTATGAGATATGACCTGATACTGATTGGTATTGACTGTGAATGAATTTCAGTAAATTGATTTTGGGCTGTTTCCGATCTGTGTTTTATGAAAATGCTACTTTATCAATGTTTACGTCTTATTGATAAAATGTGGAATGAAATATGGGAACTTAACGTCGAGTCTCTATTATACTCTGGTGGCAGGATAGCCGAGCAGATTGATTGATTGTAATTTCTTTAGAGAGCCTCTTTGTAGTTTTTGGGCACACGAGGGCGTGTGACAGTCAGGATCGCCGTGTCGGCGCGGGGCAGTTATTAGCTTCAATTTAAGATCAAAATGAAACAATCGATTGCCAAAAATAACTCCAAGTTTAAGTTACCGAGGCCCGCGCAAGGTGACACGCATTCCTAGTCCAATGTTTACATTAACAGCATTAGCGGTTTGGTACAGAGGGTATCTTTGTTCCTTGAAACGGGGCAGTTGTTATAAATACTGCTGAACGTAGCCGTGGGTCTGGGCATTGAATGAAATTTGATATGATGTGATATTGGTTCTTTGTTCTGAGTCTTGCTTAGAATGGCAAGAGAGCATTCATATTTGGGAGATGGTTGAGACGGGACGCGTACACTCCCGTGACCGTGCAGTGTGATACGTGTGAAGTTTAAGTACCTAGTGTACCTATATGCCAACAATAGACCCACGGATTCGTTTCCGTTTCTTGATAAGTTTGTAGTGTAGAATCTCTGATTGACTTGGTGTGATTTCTTTGTGTTAGTTTAGCGATATTTCATTAGTAACATTTGGCCGTGATTTAGTAACATTTGCTTTTCCTACAATGTTACTCGTGTTGCGATAGTGATTAAATTGTATTAAGCATTACGAACATAGTGTTGGACTTGTGTGCGTGATTTGCCCACTCCCTACGCCCACCATGGAGCCAATGTATCTGGACACCTAGATGTCATTATAGATCTAGCTGCTCCGACATATATATTTTTTTACTCGTTTCTGAATGTGTGTAAATTTACGAAAAAATTTATGCCTCTCTCTCGGGAAACTGTAGCAGAATTTTAACTACACACTAAATCACATAAAACCGGTTTTTGAATTGTAAACTTATGTATAGTTAATCCAGATAGTCGTGTTTAATTTTATTAAAAAAATCCTGAACTTATTATGACTTTATTCTATGAAATTACATTGAAAATAAATGAGGCATTACGTAGCTAGCGAAAGGTACTCAATTATAGTACGATATTGTTTTTATTATTAAATGGTCTCAGACTTGATGTAATTTATGTTGAAAACATGGGCCATGCCGTCCATGTATTGGTTCAGCTGTACCATCGGTATTGCGGGCATGTAAGTTATAATGAGCGCGTGCCGGCATTGCGGCGGCATCGGCAGTGCAGACGCTCATCGCTGGATTTTTATTATGTACCTAGTCGCCAATGTCGCCATCAGATATATCGGAGCGGCCACGTTGCTCAAAAATAACTACTTTTTATTATCGTGTCTATATGTAAAATTGCATCTGAGTAAGTTACGACTTAAAATGTATCCATTTATGTGAAAACCAAGAATATCATTGTTATTAGGAACTCAACTCATCACAAAGACGTCCTAAAGTTCCAAAATAATACCCTCTGCACCGTAACATGCAAATCTATTATCGATTCATAAGTTTGCTTCAGTTTCTATGTGGAACTTAGAGTAAACTTGCTAATGGAGTCATTTACGTCCTTCACATAGGTACCTACTCGCTGTGAGGTGCCGATTGCCGATGCCCGAGCTCGGATTTAACAAGCAACTAACTCGCGCTACAGGTGGGTAGACTCGTGACCAAGGGCAGCTAAATAACGTTCTATAAAGTATTTTTACGACCTTACGTTTAATCGTTGCCCTCTGAGACATAGTAGAAAACCTACAAGTATTTTTATACCACACAATAACAGAACTATTCTTAGCTCAGAAAAAAATATATTTAGACTTAGCTATTCGGACAACGAAGATTATGGTTATTTAAAGTACCTTACGTTATATTGAAATACTTATTTTTGCCTTATATTTATGTAATGTGGTTCCTTAAACTCCCAATATTTGGCATCTAATCCACTGGTACAGTTAAGAAAATACTAACTATAAATAGAGACAAAGAAGACCTAGGAGAAAAGCTAGTGGCTTTCTTCAGGGTAGGTTTTGTTTAAATGGTTCCGGGAAATCTTATCACGGAAGGTATCCTTTAACAATAACGGACGGATAAGATGTGTTTGGATATGCGGCTATTCGTTTTGTAAATTTTTGTGCGAGTATGAGGTCCACGGCTTGGAATAGCAATTAGTAGGTATCACGAGTGGAGTGGAGCTGTCAGACAACAAGGGGTCAACAATGATGGGGACAGCATTGTCGCTGTTGATATGATTACAGTTACAGAAGTGCCTAATTACAAAGATTGTACAATCTTTGTAATTCGGCACTTCAGTGCACCAGCACGTCTAATATTCCGGCACTAAAAATACGTGACGGTCAACCAATAAACATTTTTTTTCTAATTTACGTGAAAAGCCTTCAAACAAATTGTTGTGGCTAAGAAACAAAAATAATTAAGTAAGTATATAAAATTTTTTATTAACCTAAGTAATGTAGGTATGTACTTGTTTATCATTAACGAGAAGTTGGCTCCGTGAAATACACGTGTTTTATGTAATGTACTTCGCTATTGACGGAGGAAGTTCAAGAAAACATTCCATTTTCAGAACTAGCCAATAAAAACTATGATCAATTCAATTTGGTTACCTTTATTTATACTCTCTTTGTCGAATTAAATTTAATCTGATTTTGTGACTCATGAACTTTCAAAACATACCGTAGATCTTGGTTCAAGAATATGCCAGTGATTGTGCGTGGTGCAATACGGCACTTACTAGGGCGGTTATATCACTTCAAACATAGCTGAGCAAGACTTAAACGTCGATAACCTATACGAGTATTTGCAAGTTCTACGAGTTGGGAATTCGACTCATAACCCAACAAGCAGTAGCTTCGCTCCTATTATTTTAATGAATGACGGGCGTTCGATATGTAACAGTTCTCATAAGCTATAAAATTCGGGACACGTAAAAGGCACCAGACCCCTTATCAGACTTGGCAACGAAAAAATCCCATTTGTCATCTGCGGCTATGGTTTTACGACACAAATGACCGCAAACCCTTTCATTTACCCTTTTTCAACAGCAGCTAAAGCGTAGAAAATAAAAGCCTCTTATTATTATCACCTTTCCCAAACCTTTGTGAGAAAGGGCCGCGAAGCAAACAAAAAGTAACACAATGCAGTGTTCCACCTTGATATTCTGTGACGCACGGTACAAAGAATGTTGCTAAATAGGCTATCAGAAAGCGTCGGAAAATGAAGGATGACCGTACCTACGCTCAAACTATTCAGCTGAATTTCAGCTCGTTTCAGTAAGAAGTCAATCTGGAATGAAAGTAAATTATTAATATCATTAGATACACCAACAAATAACTAAGGATAACCACTAATGCGTCGCGTAGGTATCTATACTTAGTTTTGAACCATGGATTTCTTTTTTTTAATATCAAGAATATTGAATGATAACTACAATTTACCCAACTAGTCGAAAAATAGTCCGTACTTACCATAATATTTTTTTTATGAATGATATTATTTGGTATTTACTTCTTTAATATCAACCGTTTTTATATTAATTAATTAATAGATATTATGGTATGGGATGTTTCATGTGTAGACACCTTCGCGCCGTCCCATCTTCCTGGGACTAGCAATAATGCTGGCCGTGCTGCATCCACAGCGGAGGACCTCAAACGCCGTTTTAGTATACGCCTTTTAATATACTTTTTTAAGAGATAATTTTTATTCTACTTTAATTATGCATTTTAAGCTGTATGAAAAGCCAGTAAACACTCTTCTCTGTATAATAATGCTTCTTTCATGCATTTTAACACTTTCAATGCGGTAGGGGGTCTTTCGACCCCTACCAAAGTATGGTTAATTACGAGTTAAGCTAATTAATAATAAATAAATAAATAATAATAATAAATATCTTGGGACATCTTACACAAATCGACCTAGTCCCACGGTAAGCTTAATTAAGGCTTGTGATGTGGGTACCAGGCGACGATATATATAATAGATAGATACATATAGATACTTAAATACATAGACATCCATGACCAAGGAACAAACATTTGTGATAAATAAATACACAAAGAATGCCCTCGCCGGGATTCGAACCCGGAACCTCCAGCTTCGTAGGCAGGGTCACTACCAACTAGGCTACGGAGGCTGACAAAATTGGCGCAGCGAAGGTGTTAAAGTATGTAGGTGCAAAAAAATCTCTAAATCTAGCTAACTTGCTTTTTGGGTAACTACCGGCCAAATGAAAATGTCCTATCTACATTGTTTGAAATAACAGGCGAGGTAACCAAGGCTCTGTTGCGAGAAGAGTAACATTGTTCTACAATTTAGAGCTCGAGGGGCGCAGAAGCCAGAGACGATTCGCAATTAACGCGATAAAGACATTTCTCGTCTCCCGGTTAGCTGACAAACAAACCCTCCGCAAGCAAAATTAATATTATAGCATTAACAACGTGGACAAGGGCGCACGTTTTAATTTGCCCAAAATTTCTTGCCTCGAATGACGGATGTATACGTTTAAAAGGAGCCATATATCATTCGATCAAAGCGACGATTCCCACGCCACCCAGCCGCGCTAGGCGCAGCGAATAAATGACTTCATTAAACGCGGCCCTTTATTTCCAACGTCTGAAAGCGTGTAGGCTCGCCGCGCAAATTGGCTGTTTATCGCAAAGCGCGGGCACGGACCGGGCGTTACGCGGAACGCGCTTGTTCACAAGCCAATTTAAACCGTTCTCCTACGATCCCGTTTAACAAAGCCCTCTACAAAACAACAAAATAGAATCGTTGTTGTAACGCCGTTCTGTTAGCCACGGGAAGTATTGTGCTTTCAAAACGAAATTTGCATTCTAAAAGCGGCACAGCTACGTTATACGTTTTCATTCGAAAATCGAATTCTAACGTTAAATAATAAAACTTCAAAGTCACTCATAGCATCAATACGACGAAACGTTTAATAAACAGGTGGATCTTACTTTATTCTCAAGTGAAAGTTAGTATCAAGGTGTAAATAAAATTCTCTCTAAGTTCCGCACGTGTTGGGATTGGGATACGTAGGTAATGGGTACAATCGGCCAAAACGAGATTTGATTCGTTTAAACTTGGTTCGAAATAGTACTTTAATTGGCAACTCGGAGACTATAGAGCGAGCACCATCATGCTCTCTAGCTGACGGAAATGAAAGTCCAACATGTTAATTGCAAGCAATCGACTGCGACTAATTTGCTAATCTACCTGCAGCACCAACCGTAATCTTTATGAAGGAGATACCTACAATCTAACTATGTGCCTAGTTATTGCCACGTCTTGTGTTACATAACTTCCTAGTATGTTTATTTACAGGTTCAACTTGTTTGTTGCGTCTTGTTTTTTTACTGTTATCATACTAAAAGATTTTAATGCGTATTTATTATTATTAGGCACCTATCGTGCTCATAGAAAATAGAAAATCGAATTCCTAACGAGGCAGTTAGTATTAGGTTTTTATTTCTCTTATTCTACAATATATCTTAATTTGCCGAAATAAAAAAGAAGAGGTCGAGCAAAAATGCCTTCCACTTTACTCTCTATCTACTCGTAAGCCTTGGAAGGCTATGTGGGCATTCAACATTTATTTTCCTATATGTTTTCATTAAAACACCCTTAAAAGAGATAAGAATTGAAGCGGGAAAAGGGAAAAAGGCACGGCCAGGCCACCGCGGGTTAAGATTTTACTGCCCGCCACTTGAGCGCTGTAATAGGTAACAAATGGAAAGAAATCGCGCTCCAATAAATATGTAGGTATTGTAGGTAGTATGTTTTTAAAATGGCAATAATATTTTTCCTTCTTATTTATTTAAGTGTACAAATGACTAGCTTTTAGTGGCATTTTACTATAACCATAGCGCCAAACAAAGACATCTACAAAATAGTGTAAAGAGGAAAGTAAAAAAACTTTGAAAAAGAAAACAAATATTGTATTAAATTACATAGAATACTACATACATTTTACAGTTATAATTATGGATCACCTCATTCATTAGTCTTAACACAAACATGTTATAAAACCATGGTCGGTATGTAATTTGTGTGTTTTAATCCAGACACGGGAAGCTTTTCGCCGAAAAATAATTATTTACAAAAATATACAAAGTGTCATCCATCTTATCTTTATTGTCATATGTGGTCTGATTGGTTATAAGGCATCCAGCATTTCGTTCTCCTCAATTTCATTCACTGTTTAATAAACAGTGTTTATTGATTAGAAACTAGAATTTGTCTCTGTGAGTGCACCCAAATTCAATTAGCGGACCCAATGTGGAGGCAACAATATCATCCTATACTTCCATTAAAATACAGTGTTTATGTAATTTTATTGATAAGTAAAAGTTTTCATTGAATACGTTTTATGTAGGTACCTATTGGGCACGTTTCACCGTTAATGAATAGACTGAGTTAAATGAATGTCAGTATATCTGGCTTAGGTCCATTACAAGCGCATTACGAGCGTTTCCCCCCGGCGGATAACCGCCATGTTCTACAAAGGGAGTGGAAGCAGGATTATTATTTGTCAATTTCTGAAATTATACCGTGTATTTATTGAGTCCACTTTGTTCAGATGTATAAAGCATGTTCATACAACGCTTGTTTATGTCAAATGGGCTACTGGGTGCTGTTTGTTTAAGCATTTGTAATGCATAATTAAATCTTAATGTTTTTGTCATTCCATTACATAGTTGGATGCTATATTTAAATTGTTCAACATATTTTATAAAACAATCTATGTACTTTTACATATTAGTTAAGTAATTTGTAATATACATATCGTTCAAATAGGTAAAGGCAATGTAATTTAATCATATTCATGCCAATATTTTCTGAAGTTACCCACATGTCTTTACGTATTTTCGAGATCTATCATTAAAACATGACAAATTGCTCCCCTATACGAACTATGAATAGCAAGAATGCATGTAGTCAGTGTTTCATTTTCGCATGCCAACGCATTCTCATTAAAATGGCATGCAGTTGCGGTACGCCAACGCTACCATTGCTATTAATTAGTTTCAGAATTATTCATTTCACAAGTATTTGCTTTTTCAATTAAGTGCAAATTATGTGCGCCAGTTGAAAGTTTGTCCTCAAATATCGAGCATCCAGCTAGACGTAAAGCAAAAAATATCGATACCTACATTGAGTGGTTATTTTCGAAATTTATAGAAAGATTACATATCTACCTAGTACTTATTAACTAACGTACTAAGGTAATTATTAGGTACAGACGCCATAATATATTTTATCGTAGCGTCCGGAGCGCTCAGAAATATCTGAACACGCCTCTATCGTTATAGCAATAAAGGTGTGTTCAGATCTTTATGAACGTTTCGGACGCTACGATATATCTGATGGAGACTGTACTTACCTTAGTACCTTAGTAAGTACTAGGGCTACCTACTTGCTTCTGATATTTTCAGATGAAATTTAAATACTTGGGTAGGTATCACAATATTTTTACAAGCGTTCAATTAGGTTGGCTACTTATTAAAGACCTAAATAAAAAGTATTTTTTTCTACCTACTCGTAACTTCCAAAGTGAAGTTGTACGATCTCCAAAGAACAAATGATTGAGAAATTATGGAATAAACTTGGAAAGAAACTTACAAAGAAACCTTGTAAATAACGATCTTACGTTAGTATTGACAAATCAAGCAAGACATTTTGAGCGCATTGTTCTAAAAAAGTGGTAATTTAGTGTTAATTAGAATATAATAAATAATCGTCCCGTCCAAAGCCAAGACGACGAACAGGAAAATATTTTACTATTTACAAATTATTTAGTGTACAATACAGAAGGCTTATTAGTTGCATATACTTAGCCCTCTCGTACCTACATAACACATGACGACAGGAGGCCATTGCCCTACAGTAGGAAGCAAGGCAAAATTATTATATTTTCGTAGATACAACTAAACACTCATGCGATTGTGTGATATTTAATTATTAAAACTGCAGGTAGCAGTATTAGTTTTCAGACAAAGTTAAAGTTAAACTAGTAGCTTCGTTGTGGTCAATATCCTCACGATGGGCGCAGTCACTATTTTTGCTACTTTCCGAGCAAAATCCCAATATTTTAGCTAGTCAGGTTGCGTAATAAAAAAATAGTTAAAATACTTAATTCATTAAATACATGAATCTATCCATGACTAAACCACTAATAAATAGTTTTGAAATAAAAAATCTTATATATTTTTCCCTTTTTGACTTGATATGGGTTTTTAATTAAATCTTAAAGTCGTGCTCATAACATCCAATGTATTAAAATTAAATACGAGTATATATAAAAACGTTATATAATTTATACATTTCAGTAGAAAGCAAACGTTGAAACGTTCGTATTTAGCGAGCAGACTGATGAAATGGCGGACTCCAGGGAGGCTAATTAAAACCTCTTTACGAGCCCTCTCTTTGTCGCGAGCCAGGCAGCTCGCCGGCGACATGCCCAATCACTGGCATTGACGTCAGGTGACTGGACACGCAATGTTAACCCACAGAATACTTATTAACTAGTGCAAGTACAGAAAATCATCTCCAAAAACCCGTTTAAAGAAATTATGACTCTTGCCACGATACTATTAAGTTCAAATTCCCACCGCGCAACGCTAAATGTCACGTAGATGTGCGCTCTCTTTCTATCGCGTAACTCGTACCTTTGCTGTAAAATAAGGTTGCTTCCTTTTAAAAAAATGATATAATCTTTATATTTAATGACTACCTTTTTCATATTTTCTTTTATTGTTCATTGTTATAATCAATTCTCCGGCAGCGGTCGAATTAGTACGTAGATATTCGATGAACAATATTCGCGAGTGCGCGACGCCGACGTGCGTCACCGCTTGCCTTGAGGCCCTACTGATGTACTCCCCGGAGTGGCACTGACAGTTCGAACCGAAGGGTTATTCCCACCTGTTACCACCAACTTGACACCAGTGGTAACAACTGGATCTTTTTTTCCCATCACCAAGTACTCTTGGTGGTAACTACAGGGTTTTTTCCCCACTAGTTACCACTAATTATTTTTCCCAGTAGTTAAAACCAATTAGTTTGGTGGTAACAGTCGGGAATTTTAATTCCCAGTTGTTCCCAGTGGTAACAGGTGGGAAAAAAATCCCAGTTGACCCCACTGCAGCACTGGTGTCAAGTTGGTGGTAACAGGTGGGAATAACCCGAACCGAACGCGCTAGTTGGACAGGCCTGGTTAAACTGGGACTATTTGGGTGTACTATCTGTGTACTTAAATATACCCGAACAGGTAGAGTCATGTGGGGTAAACGTACGCAATGGGTAAGAGTACGCAATTACCGGATTGGGATTACATATGTATGAGAATCAACTTAAATCGTAATTTGAAATCCGATGATGACATCATCAAGCTCGAATGAATGTTAATAAGGTGTCGAAGTGTAGTGACACGCACGAGTACCTAAGACGAAAGGTTTAAATATGAACATAAGTATTACAATTAATTGGCATGCTTTAAAGTAATTCCCGTCGTGTGGTGACGGCAGTAAGAATACAGTATGTGCTCCTATCCCAACACTTAACAGCCGACAATGGATTGAAGTGTCACTGGCCATTCTTTAATAAAAGATTGATGATAGGCAGCAGCGTCATCGTAGTGGACACATTACTGCGATGGCCGTTCCACTTGCCCAGCGTGGTGATTATGGGCTTTTACCTCCTAATGCGTATATATGCAAAGTTAATAGGAGAGGCTTACGTCATGCAGTGGCCTGAGATAGGCTGATGATGATGATAAAGTAATTAATCAAAATCCGCCGCACCGTTTTAGAGATCTTAGAATGTCTCGCCACCATAATTAACTACGTATAGCTAACTTAAGAAGGAAAGAGGAAAAATGCATTGTCACTTTTAAGTCGTCTGTTCAGCCCAAAAGCCCTTTTATCAATGACCTATCCACCCCACGAAAAGGTCACGCAGAAATCTCAGGAATCTCACAATATATCGTAATATTTATTACGTAATTATACTTGCTAGTCAAAATCTTGAAAAATTGCTTAAAACTCTCGGCTCCGCATCGTCGATTAGGTAACTCAATCTTCGACTTCTATAAACGTTGTTCACCCGAACGTAGTGTTAATAAAGTAAGAAAGATGAACCAAAACGGTTATTTGAGCTTTATTAGTTCCACTCTTGATTAATAAGCAAGGCTGAATTTTAGGCATCCAATCTCTTATTCATGAATCCATAATGGTACGTCCTCCATATGCTAGACGTCGTTAGACGCCCCGCGGGACGGCGGACACGCCCTGACATCTAATCTCGTATTCCGGACATTGTATCGGATAGTGCGGGACCTAATTGTGATGAAAGTTTATTTGTTTTCCACTGGCCACTAATTAAGCGATCCTTCGTTGCCCAAATACCGTAGCACCGTAGGTAGGTACACAAGTATGGCTTTGGAAACTCTTATGGCAATAGTATTTTATATAAACTTCTTAATTATATTTTAGAATTATAACCAACATGAGACTCAAACATATTAACACGCTTGCTGCGTACCAGCGGCCCTACCGCGAAAAACGAAATTCGTAAATTTCGAGGATTTGCATCTCTCACTCTAATGACGCCTTCGTTTGAGTGACAGAGAAAAAAAAATTTTTTGAATTTCTATCGCACGAATTCAAATTCCCGTTCGAATTCAAATTCGAATGACAAAATTTTTCACGACTATTTTCGAATGAAGCCAATATACCCTATTTTTGAAAGTCACACTCGAAAAGCTAGAGATTGATTATCGATATCTTTGCGACACGTTGCACGCAGAAAGTCGATATTTACCGGTTTTTTAAACTTAATGTAATAAAGCTAAATTATGGCACACTGACGTCGGAATTTATATTCCAGCTAATAATAATAATGAATTATAACATATTAAACATTATTTAACGGTTTTTATTTTTAAAAAACATGTACCGCTAGTGAATCGGAACGTAAATCTACGATCAATGTTATTATAATCTATGGTGCACACAAACAAACATCAACAGAGGCCCTACCGCGAACCACGAACGAAGTGTTGCCTATATCACACTTACGTACGAATTCACAAGTGCGAGAGAGAGCCAACACTTTGATCGTGGTTCGCGGTAGGGTCTCAGTTGACAGCGAGGGGCCGCACATAGTGTGCCACTAAGAGGGATAGACATAGTCACTTACTACTAAGAAGAAAGTGCCACACAGGCACTTAGTGACGTATTCAACCGAGGGGCCGCACATAGTGTGCCACTAAGAGGGATAGACATAGTCACTTACTACTAAGACGAAAGTGCCACACAGGCACTTAGTGACGTATACAACGCATTTGTCTGGCACTTACATTTAGCATCTAATGCACACACACACAAAAAATAGTGGCACAGTGATAAGGACGGACGATTATCGTTCCTTTTCACTTCCACTAGTAAAAAGTTTCATAAGACCATCCCTTTCGTTCTTGCTATTATTATAACGTTGTCAAATCCATATTAATCCTACATTCATGTATTCAACGCATTTGTCTGGCACTTACATTTAGCATCTAATGCACACACACACACACACAAAAAATAGTGGCACAGTGATAAGGACGGGCGATTATCGTTCCTTTTCACTTCCACTAGTAAAAAGTTTCATAAGACCATCCCTTTCGTTCTTGCTATTATTATAACGTTGTCAAATCCATATTAATCCTGCATTCATGGTTGACAGACTTGACAGTGACACTTTATTGGAGTATCTACATACTTCTCCAATTTCTATCAATAGAATTGAATACGAATGGTCAACCGCAGTCGTTTTTGAACTTTCTATCACTCGAATCTCAAAAATAGCATTTCATCGTTTTTATTCATTTTCGAATGAAAGATTCGAGCGTTCGAATCTCAAAAATCGCCCCCCAGGACCGTGCAACCTGATTACTCGTAGGAGTATGGTTGATTACGCAGTGAGCTAATTGTCGCAGCAATCGAACCGGGTTACTTACGTACTCGTATTTATTAAGTCGATGATTGCTGGACATGTTTCTTAATTATAAATTAATCTGAGAAATTGTTAGTGTCGCATTAAATCACATAAGTTTTACCTATTTATGTTGCACATTTAACAAAACCTTCTGCCATTGCTGCTCGTAAATTATTCAAACTTGTTATTAATAACATAATGGCGACATTGCAATTTATATACATATTACAATACATACATGGTGTCTGAAAGATATTTAACATCACTGGAAGAACGTAACATAATTACCTAAGACGTACATTAAGACTATGGTCTCCTATTCAACGCTGTACGCGGCGTACACCGTAGTCATTTACAGAACCTACTATGGAAAATGGTACCCATGGTACGTATACGCGGAGTACCGAGTTGAATACGAAACCATAGTCTTATACGACTTTCAAACTAAAGCTAACTTTTACATGCTATAAGTTCAAACCCATTATAATAATATTAATAATATTTCTACCTTTCAAGTTTATCTTTAAAGTAATTTCAACGTTGTTAGCACTATTTCTTGCACAAACAAAATGAAGTTTTAATAAAAAGTGCTAGGTGGCTGCAGCCGACGCGCGGTAAAAATAATTTCCGGCATCAGTAGCAGCCGGCGCGAAATTATACGTACCCACCCCACCCGTGGGCACAGAAGCCGTACCATGAGTTGGCACTAATGTTTACGTTAGAGTTTACTCGATACGTAAAGTAGTCTATCACGCTCGCTCCTGTACCTCAGTGCGAGCGCGATAAACTGATAAGGGCTTTTTTGCAAGAAGAAATCCTAAAACGGTTTTTTTTCAAAATAGGTAAAAATAAGGTTTCTTCCTAGTCAGAATCACGACCTATTTCGATCCTACTAGGAGAAAAAAAAAACTAATTTTTGTTCACCATTTTGTAAATTTTTTTCAAACACTTCGTACAGCGGTTACAAAATGGAAAGTACTTAAAACGATAGAAAATTCAACGACGTTTTTTCTCTTAGATTAAAAGATCACGTTATTCTAATTAGGAAAAACATATTACCTCAAAAAAAATATTTTAGGATCGTTCTCGCGAAAATTAAATGCCATTTACTTGAAATATAACTATAAAACGGATAAACTCGCGTATTAAATTTAACTTCATCCCGACGTTTCGAACACTTTCCAGGGTTCGTGGTCTGTGAGCGACTGACAATGGAGGAAATTTGATAGATTTACCTCGATCAAAATAAGAAAGATAAGTACAAAACTACTTACAACAAATTACACATTTACGTGTTGAGTAAACACTAAGAGATAGTACGCACGAACGAACGCTTTAAAAGCGTCGCGTTATAACTTGACATTGGCGGTCCATTATGCTCAATTAGTGATGGGTCGTTCCCAATAATTTCCCAATCTTACCATAGGGAAAGTTTACATTTGGGAATATTCCCTGTACTGTGTTGGGTAAGTTACCGGGAACGACCCATCACTATGCTCAATTCGATTTAACGTCCAACTCAAATAGTGCTCGATAAAAAAGCGCCGCGGTTTAAAACCGCCATCGTGTAAATGCATTTGTTTAATTTGAACGTTTTTTAACGGCCGCTAACAAAACGCTCGTGCGAACTAGCTCTAATGCAAACCTTCCGTGCCAACTCATGGTACGGCTACAGAAGGCCCTACTCATACTCGTACCTAGTTGTGACTCCGACGATATTATCACAACCATTATGGACGCCACACAATTATTATGACAAGTATAGTTTACGTTGTTCATACAACTTGTACACACTGCTCAGCGAATGTCGTAGCGCTACGCCGTAGATGGCCGTAGCTCCTAGCAAGTACTTGGTAACTCTACAGCGAAATTGTTAATTTTAGATTTTACGTAATTGTAAATCATTTTTACGACCAAAGATATTTTTCATAATGTTAATATTCACTCGCTTTAGCTCCATTTGATATTTTGATATGAATTTGTTTAATAATTAAGCTATTGAACATTAACTTATACGTGAACCTGGATATCGATATGTTGATTAGGATATTTCTGGCCAATTTACAGGGTGACTGTAAATTGGCCAGATATATCTGGCCAATATACAAAATCCCACAATACTAAACAACTAATAACTGACTTACGATTTATTACTCCGGAACAACTCCGGCTTTTTTTATCAATGCGACACGGGCATGTGTTTATTGACAAATCTTTGTTTTGTTTGAATTTAATTTGTTGTTGACTTGTTTATATTTATTTACCGTTGGATATATTTACCTTATGTATTAGTATTTATCTAGTCCAGCCACAATTGACATTACAATTGTATAAAATCTAAAGTACTAGATATACTCGTGTGAAGTATCTATTTGGATATATTGCGCAATAAAAACTCTACATACAAAAAGTACATGTACCGCCATAAGGTATTCGGTACCAAACAAGAACCAGAATCATTATTGGTGCAGAGAGACGACCACATACTTTAATAGAATAGAAAACAAAGTATATGCTCTGTGTCTATTTATATTCAGCTAGCGGGCAAATTCAGGTGTGATTTCCAGAGCTGGCCGTCTCCCGCGAGCGACCGCCCCCGCCGCGCCGTATCGAGCGCGCCGCTACTCGCCCGGGTTCAAAATATTTGTATACCCTAAACTGTTCAGCTTTCCTTTTTTGCTTAGGGCACAAAGAACACAAACTTGTAGACAAACGTGCTTAGGTTATTCATATTTTGAGTAAGTTTTATTCTTTATTCAACAACAACCATGTAAAAACCAGCTTCATCATCATCATAAGCGTATGTTAGTCCACTGCTGGACGTACGCCTCTCCTATTAACTATGCGTATAGACGCATTAGGAGGTAAATGCCCATAATCGCCACGCTGGGCAAGCGGATTGACGA
>JALPQI010011428.1:0-54927 GCA_025490895.1 Thaumatotibia leucotreta | reverse complement strand
TACCTAAGTAGGTACCTACAACTGCGTTTACATCACGATACGTGTTTTGCCCTTAGTACAAGTGAAACGCGACAGCAATTCGCGTGCAGAGTGGACTAGCCACGTCTCCGTCATCGAAGTGATACATGTAAGTCTTATATGTGTAATTTCTTGGTTTGCAACATATTATACATGGCATGGCAGATTTGTAAATGTAAATCTTTTCATAAAAATCCAATTAAACAAAAAATATTTTAAGTAACCTCGTACCCTTAACCTCGTAAGGCCCAAAGTCCTATTTTAAGACAGCAAAATTTTCTCAATTCGACCAATGACGTGAACTTTTTCAAATAAATTAGAATTTTATTTTTCATGTCACTAAACGAAAAATAAAAAACCGGCCAAGTGCGAGTCGGACTCGCGCACGAAGGGTTCCGTACCATTTCAATTTATCATTAAAAAAATACAGTTAAATCAACCTACCTCAAAAACCATAAGAGATAATTTAATCAAACCAAAAATCGTTGATAGAGTTTATTAATGTGCGTAACATATATTTTTTTTAGAATTTTATATTGCGTAGTTTTAAAAATAGAGGGGGGGGGGACACATTTTTCAGACTTTGAGAGCTGATATCTCGAAAACTTTTTGCTTAAATAACAATAAGATTTATAAACCTTCATATAATTTTCAAAGACCTTTCTATTAATACCCCACACGCTTATATACAACTAAATTTTTTTTTCTATCCCTCAGTTACATGTATGGAGGGCCCCCACCCCAATGGTTTTTTTTACAATTTAGTATCATAATCCTGTAGCGGTTCATACAACACATATCCTAACCAAATTTCATTACTGTAGCATTTATAGCTTCCGAGTAAATCGGCTGTGACAGACGGACAGACGGACAGACGGACAGACGGACAGACGGACATGACGAATCTATAAGGGTTCCGTTTTGCCATTTTGGCTACGGAACCCTAAAAAATGTAGGACCTGTTTGTAGGACGCTGGGTTATTATATCAAATGTCCTAAATATAGGCCTTAAAATGACTTTTTGAAATGGAACAATTAAAATTTGACGTTTATACAAATATGGTAGTTTACTAGTTTTTAAAACAAGCACGACAAAAACATAAGGAACCTTTATTAATGACGGTGGATCAGCAATCGTACCTACCTATTTATCTTTATTTTTAGTGAGCTTAAATTGAGTACAGTTTTGAGCATCTTTTCTCGTGAGAATAGTATATTAAATCGTATAGCCTAGGTATATAGATAGTTGTTACATATGAATATTGATTGATTATTTTTATTTTTATTTTTGAATATTATTGACGATCATAAAAGAAATTCTGTTAGTTTTGACATTAATGTAAATTTAACCTGTAATTCTCTTTTATGAAATAAATGAATCTAATCTAATCTATCTATATTTTTGCTTTACTACTTCGCTATTAATGTCTTAAAAACGTTTATGTACGTCAGTATTTCGTGTGAATATGTAGCAATCGGAATCGATAAATTAGCAATCGGTTAATTATCATAAGCGTTGGCGCATCGAACTCGTTTTGCGAATTGAATTACCATGTATAGAACGCATGTTACATTTCCTAGAAATAAAAACCAATTATCTATTTAACAAGTGCAAGCATTTGAATATAAGAAATCAACTTGCACATTTATTACCTACTATTATTGAAGGAATAATTGTAATTTTCATCACACTTGCTGTCTAAGCGCGCCTTGCTTGCGCGCGTACCGGGAGTAATAGAAAAGTGAAATTCCCTAGGGAGTAATAGAAATGTCAGTACGTCATTTAATAATATTATGTCTTAAAACTTATTTTTTGGTTGGCAAGTGTGATGAAAAACATTGTATGCATCACGGTCGGTAAGCGGAATACTAACTCGAGTCATAAAAGCCCTCCGCCTGACGGCGTCGGGCTTCTAACACTCTCGTTGGTAATTCCGTACTTACCTCCCTTGATGCACAATGTACTATTTCTGTCTTGTTTTAGACATCAAATTGATTGAATATGCTTTATCTCTTAAGCAATTTTTTTATTTTGCATTCAAAATATATTTTTTTATATGTCATGAAATTAAAAAAAACAGGCATTTTTCTTTGATATAATATAATTAATGTTTATAGTGTATAATTATAAACATTCATAGGTTAGGTACTACTTAAAAGCACAAATCAAAATTATTTAACAAAACAAAGTGTCTAAAAATACTGGTTTTCTTTTACTTTAGGTAATTTTTTTTCGGGAAAATTGAAATGTAATTGATAAATTATTATGAGCATTTTCTTTCAAAACTGGCAAGTACGTGCGTGTAATTTTTTTTTTCAGAATACAATCCGGTACATGATCGAAGATAAAACCTAAAGAAAAGGTACAGAATTACACAAATGTAAACTAGTGGCTATTACGCAATAAATGCTATGAATGCCTGGAAGAAGTAGGTATTTGTATTCTGTATAATGTTACAAAGTGTTCCTATACTTACAAAGTTTTCATTCCATTACACTTAACAACACGCTCTCTTTTTGTTTACTGTTTACTACATCAACACGATCAACTACGTATTATTACCTACAAAATCATAAAAGGAATTCAGCTTCCTAGTTTATAATATGGAACAAATTATTCTGAATTAAGTAGGTATATATACAGTTCGCGTGGAGTAAGTAATTTCCCGATTGTAGAAAAACTTAACACTTTACGGGTGGTGCCTAAGGTGCCTAAGGTAAATTGTAATGTACATAGTTAATTCGTAACAAACTATTACTAAACGAAAATGTGGGCAATTGTGAATCTCAGTACTATGGAAGAGTAATTTTAGGTAAATGGATATAATTTGTCTAATACTGAAATCGCCCACAAGCCATTATTTTGATATTGCTTTGTTAAACATTTTGTTTGCGAGGTCTCGAATTGAAAGGTAGTCTATTAATTGAGTGTAAATTCTAACTAGAGATGATGATAATTCGAATGTAACAGGTAGGTATATCTACTCTTTGGGGATGGAATTGGGAGGGTAATTACAATTTTACCCCTTTATTCATAAACGTTTCCTAACTTAGCAAGCACAATCCAATCCTTCTTCTCACCAAACTTTTTTGGTGAGAAGAAGGATGGTAGAGGCTGAGTAAGTATTTTTTCTCAAACTTGCAATGGAATGTTGACATTAAGTACGTATGTACGTCAAATTAAACCAGGAAGTACCATTTCGCTGGTTCGACGATTGAACTTGATATGAAAGGCATTTCATAAATACTTTGCAGTCTTAGGACTTCTTCCTCAGTTCCTTCGGCCAGATATTATGTAGATACTTGGCCTGTAACCTTTCGTTACCCGTCTTCTATAGTAATGTACTATTGGAGTAAAGCTTATATTAACATTTTGTTACAAATAAAAAATATTCTCTTGGCAAGTCCACAATATAGCACGCCAATCCTAGCAATCGTCAAATCTCAGCAGGTTCCTGATTTCTCTCACCTGATCCCAACGTGCCCCAACCACGGTATGAGACGAGATTTTGTAAATATCGTCTAAATTATGAAATTTTACGACAGATAATAAAAAAAACGAAAAAGGAATGCTGGATAATTTTTTGTGTTTTTGTCAAGACTCGTGGTTTGGATTTCAAATTCGTTTTTCGTTTCAAACTCGCCGCATTTTACAGTAATATTGTTTAATGACTTGAAAAATGACATTATTTTTATGGAAGTTGGCCATTTAGGTAAACTAAAGCATTTTTTCTTTTGCTACTATTGATTATATATAGATACCTAAGAAGTGCACCGTATAGCGAGCAGATAAAATGTTTAAATTATGAAATTCTGCAATGTTCTTTCGTTTTAGGACAAACTAGTTAGATACCTAACTAAAATAAAAATAAACATTCAAATGTCGCGCCAAATTTAGTGTACATAGAGCGCCTTTGCAACATTTTTCGTAATGACGGTTTAAAATTATTTTAATTATAGCTCTACATTTTGGGATTCAATCCGAGTGCTCCGTTTTTCTATGTACCCTGCCCTTCATATGGTTCTTTGGTTAGTTATTTATGTTTTTGGTCAAATGGGCATAATGTAGTAATGTGTATTTTAGAACTAAACTTACCGAGGAGAATATTAGGATGCTGCTTTAGGTAGTTTGTGCACAGTATGTAAAACTGCTAGGTTTAGTAATAAATTAATTTAATTAAACGTAACTTATTTCGATTCTTATTTCGGTTATCCTTAGACAATCCTTTAAATTAAACACCTTTGAGTTTAATTAATCATAGACATGTATTAGTCGTTAATTCGTTATATAAATATAATGTAATAATTGTTAACTTTTCATCGGCTGGTGGCTGTTAACAAACATTATTTTACTTACGCAATGCATGATATTACTTTTAGTTTTGTGTTTGTTTTCATTGTGTGTATACAGCGTTGATTTAATTTTTGATATGAAAGCAGCAGTTAGTTTATTTTTTGATATTAAATCAAACTCCTGAAGTTATTAGTGAAGGCCCCACTAAATACATTTTCTGATGTTTTATCGAAAAAATTTGACATTATTTTACATACCTATTATCAATTAAGCATGTAATGTATCCGCACACGTTTACAACTTCATTCCATCCGATTGTGCCAAGTCTTAATTGAGTGTGTACATTACAATGATGCACGAGAAATTTTCGAATAATCATTACGGTTTAGCGATGAAAATTACCTTAAAAATGACCGTACAGAATCGGTTCATGTTACTAAAATCTTCGCTTGGTTGTTGTATCTAGGTAATATTAAAAATACCCGCTGTAAACAACTTAGTGATTACCTACTTGTATAACCTGATTTTAAGGAAATTACTGTTAATATTGTTATGCATTGTAACTTTTTATAGCCCGTAAATATTATAGTTTACGTAATAATTTTGTTATTTCGAAGTATTTTAATTCATTACTTTACTTTGGAATCATCACTATAGGTAGAGACTTATTATATTTTTATTTTATGTAGGTACAGTCAAGTGCAAAAATAAGTACCTATCGAAACTATCCGCTTCTAAATATGTTATGTTATGACGTTCTTATTACACAAAATTAGAGTGCAATGGGACATATTTTTGAAAATTTTTGTGTACAACTTATTTTGTCTTTGACTGTACCTGGCGATATGACAATGATTTATTGTAACAATACAAATGGAATATCTCAACTCTTCCTGCGGGTGTCGTAAGAGTCGACTAAGGGATTGAAGTGTCACTGACCATTTTTGATAACGATTGATGATGGGCAGCAGCGTCATCACTGTAGACACATTACTGCGATCGCCAATCCGCTTGCCCAGCTTGGCGATTAAGGGCATTTACCTCCTAATGCGTCTATACGCATAGTTTAATAGGAGAGGCCTTCGTGGACTATCATAGGCTGATGATGATGATGATGATGATGATGAAATGGAATATATATGTATAATAAATTCTGCTTATAAAATTTGATCTACAGAATACAAATCCGCATAAACCTACTTGATGTTTACAGATCCTTCCTAGAATTTGGACTCATTTATTTGTTGAAATACAAATAAATATAATAAACATTTAAAATAAATACCTACCCATTTTTAAACAGAATATACCTACCAAGAAATCCAAAGTAACACAAATCGCTCGTTTCAAACACACCTAGAAGCACGATTAAGTATATAAATAGAGGAATGTCACTGAACTTTTGACAGTTGACGAGTGAACCGCTGCGCCGGCGACGCACGACTAACATACCTACGGCGTGCGCGCACGCTGCGTGCAGCGACTTCATTATGCGGCGATGCTTTCCTGGCGCTATGACGGAAGGCTTTTACCGGCCCGGCTTCCTAATTAAAAACTGTTAGTCAAGATAGAGATTCTATTCTTCCTGTGGGTTCCGGAACAGATACTTAAATATCGTCTAGGTTGCAATGTAATTTCGTGTATCTATTGACCGAGCCCGTGCCTCGCTGTAATGAATTCAGTACTTAAAAGTTGCACAATGCCTCTCCGGAACATTTTACTCAAATTACCGTTATTGGAAAGCTGGCTTGCATTGTTTCGATATCACACTTATTTCGTACTTTTTTTAATGTGTAATTTATGTAAAATAGACTGAAAAGTTCCGCGTTTTCATGACAGTAACGAATCAAGGAACCCTGAAAATAAACGATGTCTTCCTGCCGTCGATTGTCTTTACGCTTACTCTGTCACATGCACGGTCTATGATTAAAACATTTGGAAGGTACTTACCGTTGGTTTTTAATTTACTTGAGAAGAAAAGGTTACAGGCTCAGGAAACGGTTAATTAAGAGTTTGTACAGTCGATAACAACGGAGAAAGTAAGCTGAAAAAAACTCTAAAAGTGTACCTACTTAAAAAGTATTGTGGTATGTGGTAACTAGAAATACTTCAAATACTTACACGATATATTGGTACTTCTTTTGTTTACACGTAATAATTTATTTGTTTCAGATGGTTACGATTACTGGAGTTACAACATGATTATGCTCGCCTAAGTGTTTTTTTTACTACGTAACACACCTATTGTAACGCGTAAGCTGCATCTACGAAATGCACAAAAATGTAGGCAGGTGAGCATCAATTAGGCGCATTTTGAGGCGGGCTCGATTTTTTTTCTATTTTTTCAGTTAATTACTAAATAGTTTATAAATTCGTTCTTGAAGGATTTTTAAATTATAGATCTTTATTTAGAAATTAGAAGTCGTTCAAGAACGAATTGTTTTAAATAAACTATTGTGTACGAGTAGCCATATCAACTGTCCTGACAATTTATCCCCCATTATTCATACATTACTATCATTTTAGTTAAATTAAATGTATGCGTTACTTTGACAATGATAGTTGTTAGAAAGAGACAAAACGCATTTAACTAACATGGAGAGTAAGTATATGAGTAAGAAAATAAGAAAATACTACGAGTGTGTAAACGCTATCTGTACGTACTACTATCAATAAGATTAAAGACCCCCGCACATCAACAGAAAGTGCATTCTCAATTGACCTCTGGTCACTTTAGATTCTTCATGATATAAGATCTTCAAGAAGACCATATTGGACCTTAGGTGCTAAATAATAAGGTCGGGTAGTGTCCTATTTGTACATCATTTCAGAGTGCATCGTTTAAAAACATTAATTAAGTTGCAGAAGGGCATCCGGTCCAAGCCTCAAGAGCAATCAAGCGGTCGTTCCTCTTCTTTGTGACGATGCAGTCCATCTTGTTTTATTTTTAGACGAGAAAAACATTTAATTAGACGATTTAATTTATCGCGATTCGGAGAACGGGACCAACTGATCGTGAGGAAAATACAGTGGACGAGCGACGACTGTGATTGTTTCATTATTTGACCAACATTTCTAATTAATTTAAAGCTGACATGTCTTAAATAATTAAGTAGTATGATCTAAAACTGAGTAGTAAGTATTTACAGGGGCTAAATATCAGGAACACGTTTACAAAGTATATACCTACACCGTTTGAGTCAATCTATTGATTAGACATTTGATTCTCGATTTAAAAAGTCCATTAGGAAGTACGGTACTAATACTACTAATCGACTTTTTTATAAAATTAAAAGTGTTAATGTTAAACCATTGTATAAATAAAAAATGTAATAAGAAAGGAATAAAATTCGATCATAATATATTATGAACACTTTTTAAAATCAATTATTCATCGAACACAGTTAATATTTTTTTATAATATAAATAATGACCTTCGATAATTCATAATATTGTCCCATAAGACTTTGCATTCATCGGATTGAAGTGAGGAAATGTGTAGGTACATCTAATTGTATGAACTTGAATGTAACACATAGTTCCCATAGGATTTTGCATTCATTGAATTAAAGTGAAGGAATGTGTACCTACAAATGCACGAACTGGAATGTAACATATTGTTCGCACAAGAATTAATTAGATCGGAAGGCACTATTCGAGTGAAATCAAGTGGGAGTCATATTTCGGCAGTTTGTGTGTATACAGTTCTATTTTTCCTAATCTACTTATAAGATTCTTTAGGAAATTAGTAGTGAAATTATACCATTCACGTGATGAAGTTCATTTCTGTTAGTGAAGAACAGGTTTTATTCCGGGTAGGATTTTTTGTTGCCCAACCTTTTCTAAGAACAAAGTGATAGATTATATCCAAACCTCACGATGACATGTCAATAGCATTGTTTTTTTATGGATTATAAAAACTCAGATAGTACTATCTATTTTTGACGTTTTTGTAGTCTAAATGTTATTGTATTCGTTTGTGTGAGTTGTATTCATTAGGTTGCTTTTGCAATATACTTACAAGAACTGTACGGCTAGTTACATACAGGAATGAATACAGGTACTTACTTGTTTCTGAAGAAAAACCTCTGACAAAGCATCCTAACCACCGAACATGATGCTCATTTTATGTAGAACAACCACCTTCTCGATATTCGGATTTTGAATTATGTGGCTCCACCACCTGGCCTACAATTTGCGTTTGGGCACACAACACAACTCCATAAAAAATTAAACTTTTTGTAAACTAGGTATCCAAGTTAGTGGGTGGGTAACTTCTTTCCCTAATCATGAGGTCTTTAGGTTAAAAAAAAAACTAGCGTTAATGTTTGAAGATTTATGACTCATGGGCCTCATGGCAGTTTATAAGGTTTACAACGCATGTTCACGCAAGTTTTGTCACACAAAACTATCTTCTTATATTAATATGTCCCTTTAAATTGCCAACTGCATTTAGTTTATTTCAAATTAACCCATTATTTTTATTAAATTCACAATATTGTTAATATTTACATTCCTGTTCATTTTTGTGCGTTTAGTACATTGTGCGTCAAGGGAGGTAAGTACGGAATTACTAACGAGAGTGTTAGAAGCCCAACGCCGTAGGCGGAGGGCTTTTAATGACTCGAGTTAGTATTCCGCTTACCGACCGTGATGCATACAATGTTTTTCATCACACTTGCCGACAAAAACATAAGTTTTGAGACAAAACATTATTAAATGACGTACTGACATTTCTATAATTCCCTTGGGAATTTCAATTTTCTATTACTCCCACTACGCGTGCAAGCAATGGCGCGCTTACACAGAAAGTGTGATGAAAAAATTTATATCTTAACTAAAAAAGTATCTAAACTTCGACCTACAAGGTACCGTAAAATATAACTAGACCATCGGACCAGTTTACCTTCTCGGTACTTGCCGTGACGAAGCTATCGCATTTCATACGCAGGTACTTATATCTAACTTGAAACGCCTCCTTATTACTAGTATTTGCAATGAAGCTATTATAGACGAGTACTCAGATCCAGCTGAAGGAAATGTCCACAATAAATAAGTTTACCTTTTGCCTTTCATACCTACTCTTTACAATACATACCGTAAAAAATAAACGCAGATAGAATAAAGATAAATAAAAGTAGGTAAGTACTATTTATAATTTTATTTTAAACACTTAGTATACCTGTACATAATATTAATAACAGAAACACGTAATTAAAACGAATAGTTTTCAATCAAATAATGTAAATGTGTATAAGTCAATCAATTGTATAAAATAACATAAGTATTTAACGGTGTTTTTTTTTGTGGGAAATTATTTATTGTTCAAATCATTAATACACATTTATATATATTCAAATATTTACCTTCGTAAGTATTTACCTAGGAATTCAATCAATTAAAACGATGGAAACCTAGGATACAGTACATAATTCTGGAAGCACCTGTAGGCTTATGATAATAATAATAAACTTATCTCTTATTATATGATGGTACCACGTCTAATCGTTTGTCGCCATTGAACGATTATACGCAGGACCATCATAAACTAACTGATGTATGGCGAAGGCGTAACTATAACTATAATAAGGAACCTCATAAAAAAATAATGTGACACACGTTTCTAAAAAAAAGATAATATTATTATAGTCATTACTTTGCGTTCTGATGTAGTTCGTTTACATAATATAATATATGTTTATGCACTGGGTAGGTAGTGCCATTTTGATTTGTCGATATTTAAAATTGTCATTAAAAAAATATTATTATCTAGTTAAGACCTATCAGCCTATAGTTCCTAAAAATCAGTTACATAATATATGCAATAAAACCTATCAGTTACATAATACATATATGCAATAGGAACTCGTAGAGAGTGTGCATTAAAATCTTCGGTTTGATCCTAAACTTTGTACTTGTATTGTAACGCACTATCTGACGTTTAGGGTGGCTTGCACGAACCATACTTGACAGGCCGATCAACGTTACGCAGCAATATACAGTGTGTAAGTCTAATACGGGCGATCAATTAAACCAGGCATGAGATTCATTAGTGTAATCATGGATTACAAGGTTTTTTTAAAGTTACTCTTAATTATGACCCCACAGATTTTCTTAAAGATTATCGGAGCAGCGATGTATGTACGAACATTTGTTATTGTTGATATGGCAGTTATGTCATCTGCTTTTGAAATGAGCTGTCATCGAGTGTTTAACTCGCGTATGTTGCTCTACATTGCGCGCCGAATTATTTTGTATGGAAAATTTTGTTGCTCTAATTTTAAGTAAAAGTAATTTGAATGTAGGTACTTATTATGTCGTAAACTAACACCCGTTAAGAGCTTCGCCCGTATTAGACTTACACCCTGTATGAAGGGTCCACGGAAAACACATGTCCAGTGCTTAGAAAAAATCATGGCAAATTCACACCTGATTCTGTTAAAAGTAAGGTGGTTTTTCCTTCTGTAATTTGAACTGACTAGACATGTTCTTTCCGTGGACCCTTCATATACTATGAAACTTCATATACAATACATTTTAGCCAACGGTTTAACGCTGACATACGGTTTGGTGCAACTCACCCTAAAGTCTATCCAAAAACGAGATAAGAGTGAAAAATCCTATGTCGCGTGTCCGGCATAAGCAGATTCTGCGTCAATTGATTTGAGGAGACCATAACTTCGGTGTTAGCTATCGGTTCTACCCTTTGGCAGTAGTAGCCGCAGCAGTAGTGTTCCCCGCGGCCGTTGTGGCTGCGGTAGTCGGCGCCGAGGTTGTGGGCCCTGGGGCCGCGGTGGGGGCCGCGGGCATAAGGGCCCACGGGATGAAGTTCATAAGCCAGGAGGTCCCGGTGTTCGTCATTGTCACGTTCATGCCGTTCGCTGGGGCTAGAACATGCGGAATTGATATAAATGCGGAAGACTTGTGACAATTTCCGCAGGAGAGAGGCAGTAGATGTAAAGCACCAATTTCGTACTGAAATCATATCAATTTCTTAGACAAACTTCTCCCACTTGCTCAAAACGGTGAACTTCTAAGAGCTACTTGGGACAAGATATCGTATTTTTATCGCAAATTGATTTAAAATATGTATACTATAATACGCTTCGTGATGGACTAATGGATTGGTGCGGGCAGTTTTGAGTTTTTGACTATTGATTCACATTTTACTACACGTAATAGTGACAGTCGCTAAATATATAACATTTTACTACTGGACCTCAAATCAAATGTGTTTCTTATTTCTGTCAACCATACCCATTGCCACGAAAAGTGCATGTTGAGGACGATCACTCGTCATAACATATTTATTAAGTTGAATATAACTCGTTAAACCTATACGGTCTTTTAGCAGGTCTATACAATTAAAATTGTCGTAATTTTGGCTTAGTAAAGCGAAAGCAATGAACTTACGTATAACGAGATTGAAGGGCTGCTGCATTCCTGGTGCAATTGTGGTCGGTTTGGTCTTGGCTGGTTTTTTAGTCGAGCAGCCGTCACAGGGATCGAAGAAGTAGTCGAAAATGCCGCCGTCTGAGTAATCGTCGTCGTCGTCGTCATCACACATCAAATCGCACCACAATTGGCCACCGAATGTAGGCTGAAAAATTAGGTAAGGGCTGAATTGAAAGAAAACAGTTTTTTCATTGTACCTTTTGCGATCGGGACTTAATATCGTGGGGCGATATGTTGTTATTCGGTAATAGTTAGTTTTATGTCTTGGCCATAAGTGCCTTCTAGTTTAGCACATGGTTGGTTCTCGCTCTCTTTCAGTTCTCTTTTATCAACATAGTATAAGACAGGAAGACAATCTTGCGGCGACTGTTGGAGCTTAAAAATCGTGTTACTAATCAACTCATACCCTCCTCCTACCTAAATATTGTTCCAAGCTATAAAATTAAACGGAAACCGTTGCAATACGAAAAATTTTCAATTTCTTGTCGCCGCACAACCAAAGTTTGCCTTCACAGAAATGAATATACACTAGAAGAAGCAAATGTATCTACGTCGCGTGTCCGAACTCAGTGGCGGCTGCCACTGAGATGGCCATTTCTAATGACAGTCCACATACGTCAGCTGTTGCAGCCGCACGTAAGAAAAATAATACAAAATGCCTCATTGCATGATAATTAATTGCACCAGCCCAAATATTTCCAGCGCACAAAACATATTTCCCGTCACACGTAAGTAATTTTTAAATAATATTGTGCGTGAATTAATTTTTAATCATTTTTTACAAATTTTTATTTATGCGTCCAAGGATGTACGTAAGTAACTATAGAATTATGTTACAAACCGGCGTTTACATTGCATTGCTGCGTTTGCTTTAAGCATTTGATCGACTATGTGTGTTAAAGAGCATCATCTCTTTATGAGATGATATGAGACTAGCGATACTCTCGCGTATAGCTTCGACTTCGTAGTACAGCCCATTTCTCATTCGTCCATTAAATTTAGCGACTAGTGTTGTTCGTTCTACAATAAATATAATAGTGAGCGAGCGAGCCCACAGATATAAAATCTATGTGTACGAGAGAGACGGCTGTATATTGCGGGGCGGAAGGGCATTGGTGTCTTTGAATCGTTTAGGTTTTTTCATCACTAAATGCCGACCGTGACGTTTCAGTGATAGCTAAAAAGTCGGCACGCTTGAATATCTAAATCTGTGTTTGCCCTACACAATTACACAATCTAACTTCTTGACAATCTTAATCGAGTGACTGAATTTATACTTCGTTTTATTTAAGATTAGAATTATCTGTCAAACGGGTGAACAAAGAAGCAGTGGTCGTAAACCTTCCTTCTTCGATTTCGGCCGATAACACTGAATTTCTCGGAACTTATGTACATACATATCATTTGATATTTACCGATAGCTGAACGCATAGTTTTCACATTTATTATTAATTTGTTGGCAAAACTGTATTAAAAAAAAATTATAAGTGTTTTATAAGCAAGATGGGGCAATTTAGAAAAAAGCTAAATATTGAAGGTTTTCGTTTAGTGTTTCGCGGTTTTTAACTAAGTATTTTTTTATAAATTTGTAACTCATATCGTACCGATTTTACATTTACTGAATTTAATGAAGTTTACAGTCTTTGCATATTTAATCTAGCTTACATTATGCACTCCCAGTACTTACTTTTAAAAGTCATGCATTTAAGGATTAAAACTATCGGTATAAAAGCGGACACGGTGTCATAAAAACTGCCATATGCTTACCCATCGGCAACGTCGTTTAGTATTTGTCGCCATTATGGGCGGCTTTAATCTGGGACGGTCTAACGTAGTTTGAATTTGGTAACAAATTAGAAAATAAAACTCTGATGACATACTCTACATAGTTTTATTCACTGTCAGTGGAAGAGTCCGAGGACTTGGAACCATCAACGTTTATAATAAAATTTTCCACAGTGTTATCTATTATATTATCTAATTTCATTTAAAAAATATTTTCTTTTATAATGCTGTATACCGTAGCCAACGATATGCCAGCAGTCTCAGCAGTCTTTTTCACACGGTCCGATTTAGTGGGATATTCCTTTCTATGGCACATTACTAACACTAATTTGTAAATATTCACCACCAATACCACCATCCGCTTTTCACTGGCAGTCAGAGGATTTTGCTTTTGCCGTTTCTTCTTTAGAGATGAATAAACGTTAGCCGGAACCAGCTGCGACTTCATCAATTTTAAATGTGCACCAACAAACAAAATATCTAAATAGACTAATAATTAATAACGAAATTGAACAAAAACGATAACATCAATCTTTAAGTAAGCTAACAGCAATAGAAAACACAACCGACTCAACCGACAAATCGAATAAAAGATGGTGACAGTGACGTTTTAAAATTGTGTGAGAACTCTGCCTCTTTAGGTTTTTTAATGTACAACCTTTCCATGAAAAATTGCAAACTCAATTTATTAAAATTCTTATCTTTTCATCTTAAAATATAAATTAACTAATATTATGTTTCTTATCTGTTCACAACACTGAGTAATGTATGTATTAATATAGCATGATAATGAATACGTGATATTTAATAACTCGTATTCACTGTTCGATCCGCAGAATGTGCCTGTAAAAAAACCTTATATCTCGTTCTGCAAAGGTCTTTCTAATGCTAAAAAAAACGAAGAAAAAAACACGTTATACATTACCACAAAACACCTTTAACATTCACTCTCACGTTATGTCATGTTATACATATTTGAGTGTAGGTATATGTAAAAACAACGGTCTGTATTCCGTGAATAAATGATTTATTTATTAAAAAAAAAGAGTCATATTATATGGACGTCCCATGGAAAAACTTGTCGCCTGTGACATAACATAACCTAAAGGATGCCATCTCATTTGTCGCCACCAACCAGGCTTAAATAGTCCGGGGCAAAAAAGGTTTATCCTCTTAGAGCCCAGCAACCATCGCTCAAAGATCTACAGGGCGTCCCAAAACTATGGGACATACAGGGAAAGTAGCTTAAAAATATCGTAGATAGATGGGGTATTTTGTAGAAATTATATGACTTTACACAAACTCAAATGTAAAAAAAAATTTAAAGTAATATAGCACCTCAAATGAAAGGAATCGGTTAAAATACCTAAAACTAACGATTATGTTTCAAGAAAATTATTAATTGTTGTTTGCTGTTCATACATTGAAAAATAGTTACTTGTCCTACGCAATTTAGGAATATATAAGTATATCTAATGATATACATTGGTATATTAAAAATAAGATAAATTATCTTATTGCCAAAACAGTCAGTTACAATCTTTAAAGTACTTTTTCCCCTCACTAGCTCGTAAAGTGCTCGTTTATCCTATAATACGAACGTGTAAAAACGCATATTATTCACTTGTGTGGCAAAGTAATGACCTTGGTTTTGGAATAACAAAACGTAAAATGCTCATGGAAATTGTTCCATATTAATGATAATTAAATAATTTGTTTGAGAATTTAGTGTAAAATACAAACCTTTATATAATATGATGATTTTAACATATAAATCCTATAATTCCATAAGTAACAATTGTTTTAGTGAATGATGATAAGATGACTAGATGCAATCACAAAACGCAGAAAATGTCAACGTCAACATTGTCAAAGAATATTACAGGTTATAATCTTTATTTACCGACTCGAACACGCATAAAAATAGTAAACTAAACAACTTTCAGGGTGTTCTGTTATAATTTTGTAAAAATAATGAATGAGAATGATTTAATAATGCATTGGCGTTGGTGTGCAACTACAGGAATGTTTAAAAATCGTGCTGCGTTTACTTTTTCGTGCTAAGTTTACTGCGACAAAATCTTGCATTAAAATACATGATGCATTTGGAAAATTATTATCACTAACCCGATGATGATTGTAATGTGAACAAATAATTACCTTTTTTTAGTTTCCTCGCTATAGTGAGGGGAAAAGTTTTGTGTTACACACGGGTGCAAATGTATTTTACTTCTCGTATGTTACAACACTCGCTGCGCTCAGGATTCTATTTTAGAACCACTCGCTTCGCTTGTGGTTCAGCTATAGAATCCTTTCGCTTGCTCGTGTTTCAATTTCATACTCGCGGGTAAAATACAACTTTGCACCCTTGTATAACAAATAACTATTCCTTCATGTCCCCGGTATGTTGGACGATCGATATTTTTTTTGTCAAACTCATAGAATATAGTTTTTTATTACACGTCAACGTGGTCACAGCCTTGATTGAAAAAAGTTCAAGCTTTTGTGGAAATAACTCTGTCACGCACGCACCTCACAATTACATTCCTGAAACCACTTGAGGTCTTTAGCTAATGTACCTACCATAAAATGTTGAAATCGCGTCACACGTCGAAAGTGCCTTTAAAAGGAAAATAACGTGTCTAATTATCGTTGTGTGCAAAACCTTTTAAGGTTTCGTTGAACGACAGAAAATCCAGGATGGATCAGCACAGTATGTCATCATAAAGAGAGAAAACATGTTTTTCAAGTACGAATGATGTTTTGATTGAAAATCTTCATTGTTATTTACTAAAGGAGTCACAGAGAAAAATGTGTAATTTTCTTTCCTGTTTACATTCCAACCCTTGACTTGGCAGTGTATCTTATAATACACTGATGCATACTTTTTGACCCAATTTTTGTATTTTTTTAAAACACATAATTGTTTTGCTCTACACGGCGGCGCGGCGAGGAGGCAACACGCACGATTTTTCAATATTCTGCCAAGTTTAGGATGAAGGCATAAGTATCGGCAAATGTTATAATCTGCAAAAAACACGTACCTACCTATCCTTTCATAATCCGTACGAACATAAGCCATTAGCTATTGACCACAGGAAAAAGCTTTTGTTTCGATAAACCTAGGTACACACTGTACACAGGGGGGTGTAATCGATAAGTGTAGCCAGGCGATTACTCCGTAATTTACGAATTTCGAAGTTCGCGGTAGTTACGCTTACCTAACGATGAGATTACACGCGGTATAACCTAATTAGAGACTAATCCCCTTATTCATAAACGTTTGCTAACCTAACAAGCCGCTAATAATAATTTGTCCCTTTTGCCCTTATGAACACATTGTTAAGACCGAAAGGGACAAACAATTATTAGCGGCTTGTTAAGTTAGCAAAGGTTTATGAATAAGTGGGTAACAAACCTGTGCAGCCATCATCTTCACGCTCACTAAAACAGCCAGTAAAACACAAAGACGCGACACAGCCATTTTTGAGTTATCATGAAAAACAAGTGAAAAACACCTTAGCTCGCTCCCGCTTTACTTATATCTAGCCGTGCTTTTACGCAAGAATATATTGACGCGCGGTCATAGAATATTCGTGAAGAGATGTTATACCTAGATATTTATGCGTTTATGTAGGTCGCAAGAGTCCGCTGGATGCGGGTGGCACAGGACCGGTCATTGTGGCAATCTTTGAGGGAGGCCTATGTTCAGCAGTGGACGTCTTTCGGCTGACATGATGATGATGATGATGATGATGATGTAGGTACAGTATCGGAGTGGCCAGGATGCTCACAAATATCGAGCATCTATTATCAGGTAGTGCGGCTGTCTATACCTTTTCTGCCTAAGCACGATAGGCCTAGAAACCATATCCTTCTTGTGATTCCAACATCGCGTACTGTGGCTCGCCAAAGATCTCCTCTTATTCGAGCTCTAAGAATTTTGAACGCGCTTCTGTCATGGGCACCTGAATATGATCTGTTCGCAAGCCGATGGGCAATCTGAAGTACTGCGAGGGATGATAGTGGTATATTAAAATGAAGTATCTAATATCGCGTAATTTAAATTGTACAGTGCTTTAGTGTATACTGTCATACTGTATATTTTTTGTTTTAATAAATAATAATAATAACACCGAGTACTTGCACAGACACAACCTCATAGCCAGGATTATACACCAGCAGCTTGCTCTTCAATACGGCCTTGTGGGCTTCGAAGTGCCTTACTATAAGTACACACCTGCAGCAGTTCTCGAAAATGGTCGTGCCACGCTCTATTGGGATCGATCTATCATCACGGACAGGACTATTGTAGCCAATAAGCCTGATATCGTGCTGATAGATCGATCGCAACGCCGTGCAATGCTCATCGGCATCACGATCCCCCATGACGAGAACCTCGTGAAGGCCGAGAAGGACAAAGCCAGTAAGTATCTTGACTTGGCTCACGAGGTAACCGACATGTGGGATGTTGATTCGGCGATCATTGTGCCGATAGTTGTTTCTGCGAATGGTCTCATAGCGAAGAGTCTCGATCAACACCTCAAGAGGCTCTCGCTAGGTGGTTGGATCAAGGGTCAGATTCAGAAGGCGGTAATCCTGGACACGGCGCGCATAGTCCGGCGGTTCCTCTCCCTGTAGCCCTAACCACCGGCAGCTTGGGCCCGCTCCGCTGCCGGCGGCCCTCTAGGTTAGGTTTTTTATAATGTGTTTATATGTTTTGTATCGTTTTTGTATGTTGTATTGTATTTTACTTTTATAATCATATTGTATAACACCTAACCCGAGACACGTAATAAATAAAGAGGAATAATAATCATATTATGGCGATTGAGTGTATGTTCAGCTTTTTGAGCACTGAGTGACTACTGCATCTGTTGATCTGGTTAACGTTACGGGAAACCATTACCTGAGGCCAGCGAATGTCATTTCTTTATGGTCCTTGGAGGAGGCCATTCTCGACTTGTCGTCGTTTTTCAGCAAAGATGATGGTACAGTCAAGTGCAAAAATAGGGAAAGAATCATCTTATATATATGTTACGACGTTCTTATTTCACAGAATTAAAGTGCACTGGAACATATTTTTGAGCATTTTTATACTTACATTTTGCCTTTGACTGTATTATGGTAGATTCATTGAAGAAGTAAGTGGACAAGTAGCCCAAGTAGGTAACATAACAAACCTGTGCAGCCATCATACCAGTCAATAAGAGAATTTTATACATAATTTAAGGAGTTGCCCTTCTAGGCAGAGTTTGATTTGTGTGGCATAATTTGACGCACTATGGGAAATGAGTGGACACTTGGACAGTCGCTTCATATTCTCCGTATTTCTATGGTACTTACATTAGGACGTGCATTGAACTATTAGGTTAAAAAAACATATTAGGTTTTAGATCATATTTCCGAGCATTGTTTCCTCGCAGCTATAAAACTAAGTTATACTTATAATAAGTTAAATCACTAAACCGAGATTATTAAAGATCATTATGATGCAATAAGCCTTTTTTCTCTGTATTTCCTTGTAACTTGCTGTCGCCTGCATATCTTATTTACTCTTTGACTTCGCCTTCAGGTAAATTGTGAAAATTGTAAATTTATTGATGCGACACCAAGATATTCCTCAGAATATGAGTTAGAGCGACTATTCGATTTTGCTCGCTTATTGTTGTATGAGTGGTTTGGACACGGTCAAGTTTGAATGTCATAACAAGCGTATGTGTACCACAGAACGTGCCTATGCTGATTGTGTTTGCAGACGAATCCTGTATAGCATACTAATATGCTTCAAACAATGTTCGTGCCCTATCGATTCTTCGAAAGCAGTTAACGGGTAAAGGTATATTCTAACTTTATATCACAGTTTCGAACTGACTTAAAAGCCACATTTAGTTTAAAACTGCTTAGAACTTTAACGTAAGGCTCGTCATACTAGAATCCTTTGGATGTTCCCAATGAAGTTTCGATCAGCATTAAGTCAATCTTTGCGCACTTCAGTTTCAGATAGATAGGAACAAATAGCGAAGTTCTAGATAAATTATCAAGACATTGGAAATGCATTTGTGTTATTGGATGCACATAGGTACCTAATACCTATACTACGACCTATGTTACGCTTACGAGTACCTATGTAGATTTACTCAGGTAATAATCACCAAGTTAAGAATTTTAAAAACCGACTTCAACCGGTTTCTCCAAGATTCCCGATTTGTTTCCATCATTGGTTTCCTCAAATACTACTTTCTGAATGCAAATTCTTGTAAATGAATGAAAATTACCAAAAGCGCCATACATGTACCTATAACAATTGAAGAGATCCCTCGATTTCTCCAAGATCCCATCATCAGACCGCAACTTGGTGCCAACGGGACCATCTCGGGGTAATACACGTTCGATCACAAAAAGAAATTTTAAAATCGGTTCACTATTCTCGGAGATATCAGGTAACATACATACAACCTTTTTTGAAGTCGGTTAAAAATACCACTACCCGACGCTCGACAAAGTAAACTTTATGTGAAAATTATGTATAAAGCTAAATTCGAACAAAAATAAGATTTTTCGATATTCAAATGTACACCTTGTTACTTTGACATAATGTGCCTATGTCGATTACTAGTGTCGAGCACTAGGGTGAAGGCACCAATCATGGACATGTTAAGGTCGCTGATTTGTTTTTTTTTTGTTTACGGGCACCTTTTTTTTAATAATGTAAACTATGGTTTATAAATATTAGATGTCATATACCAAAGAAAAACGACCAAGATCACCTATGTCCCCACCTCGGACATAGGTGATCTTGGTCGTTTTTCTTTGGTATATGACATCTAATATTTATAATTTATATAGTATTAAGTAGTGTGACTACTGGAGAAAAATTAAAAAAAGTACAAATCAAAATATTTAGTTAATAAATAATTTGATTTGTAGTTTCGCAATATGTTCAATAGATGGCAGCACCAGTTCTCTCTGGCTATTCTAGAAAACTGTAAAGTATTCTAAATAGGAGGTGCAGGCATGTATTGCTTACCCTCAGAGAATGGTCAAAGGCGCCTAGCCTTGTAAGCGATTGCATATGCCCGAGAAATTTGACCGGTGGTTGCTAAGACCGAGTGGCCGAGGGGTACAGGCATCAGCCGCGAAAGCTGAGTACGTGGGTTCGGTCCCCACCTCGGACATAGGTGATCTTGGTCGTTTTTCTTTGGTATATGACATCTAATATTTATAATTTATATAGTATTAAGTAGTGTGACTACTGGAGAAAAATTAAAAAAAGTACAAATCAAAATATTTAGTTAATAAATAATTTGATTTGTAGTTTCGCAATATGTTCAGTAAACTATGGTATTTGTTTTTGACAAAGACTTATAGGACAAACGTTTAAATAGGGCAAACATATCTAAAAATTATATGCTCTTTGTAAAAGAATAGTTTTTTTGAAGACTATTTAAAACACCAGTAATGTACAACACAAACTCAGTAATGGACCACCATTTATGGACAGTACCAGTTATAGACACCCATTTACTGACATGTTATCACCATTAATAGACATCCATTGTTGGACAGTGTAATGTTTGTGAAATTAAAATACAGACAAATATATCTCAAATCAGTTTAATTCGTATAATTATTCACATTTTAGCCTGACCCATTTGCTTGGGTGTTTAATTTTTCTTTGGCGGCATCTAAGATAAAATATAGAACACCAATTATGAACACCTTCAAATATCCAGTCTTGGACGCGTTGTCCATTATTGGAAAATAAATACCAATCTCAAAACCATTTACGTAGTTTTATTTGGCACCACAAAAGAAATAATTAAAATCGATAAAATAAAAAAAAGTTAAAAACAATAACTTTGGACACGTGTCCGTTATAGGATTTCATGACATATCAAAACCAGTAATGAACAACGTCAAACAAAAAAAGAAACACCTAGCATTGCCATACCACAGTTAGCTCATTTGCCCCTTCATTCCATTCTATTTTTTAAAATAATAACACATATTCATATACCACAACACTAACAACACAAAATGTAAAAATATCTACTCACCTCCTTAACGATTTTAGTAATAAAACTGGATTTTAAAAGTAATACGCCGAGCAGCTACATTTCACTCGGCCATCATTTTGAAAGGAAACGGCCGATTCATGTGACGTTGTCATTATGACAGCTTAAGGGTCTATGGGCTATGGCTAAGTGTTGCTTGTTAAAAAATTAAGTAACGATTGCTTAATATTTTGAGTAACAGAAAAATATGTCCATAACTGGTTCAATGTCCATGACTGGTGCCATCACCCTAATACCTACTTTTAATTTTGAAGTTAGATTTTCAATTTTTTTTTTCTGTAATCTTTTGCAAAATTACAATACCTACATATATTAACATCAGTTTCATCGTCTTAAACTTAAAGACGTTTGGTATAAAGCAAATGTTGTTCTTTGTACCTACCATATTTTTAGGGTTCCGTAGCCAAAAACGGAACCCTTATACTTTCGCCATGTCCGTCTGTCCGCAGCATAGCTCAGTGGCCGTTGATACTAGAAATCTGCAATTTGGTACAGGTATACATATTAATCATGCCAACAAAGTAGTACAATAAAAACTAGATTTTTTTTCTGGTACCTCCCCTCCCCAACTGGTGAAGTGGGGATATTTTTTTTTATTTGATGTAATCCTATAGTGTGGGGTATCATTGAATAGGTCTTTTAAATAGAATAAGGGTCTTAAAATAAAGTTTTTTCTAAAGTCAATATTTCAGGAGATAATCGCTCCAGAAAAAAAATTGTGTCCCCCTCTTTAACTTTAAATCCGTATCCAAAAAATATGAAAAAAAAAATCATGAACAGTGGACTTATGGAGTACTTTAAAATAAATCTATTTCGAACGTGTCCAGCCGTTTTTAATAACTACGGAATCCTACACTGAGCATGGCCCGACATGCTCTTGGCCAGTTTTTATTTTTAATCAAATTAAGTAGACGCATTTCATTTTTGTTGTTAATTAAAGTCGTTAAGCTGACGATAGTAAACAAAGACATCAATAATCGATAGTTTATTTTCATTGTTACAGCATAATCATTGGATGAAAATTAACAATTGTTAGGTCTAAAACTTTTAACATTCTACAAGGTAAAGATACAGTAGAGACCTACTGAATAAATATGAGATTACAGCATTTGTTAACATCACAATAATATTATGTATTTACCTTATGTTTTAATTTTATATTCTTATATTGAATTTAATATTTCATAATATTTTAAAGTCACAAGTTCATGCGCAACAAGTTTCGTTGAATAAAAAATGAAAGTTTATCCGTTTGATTGTCTTAGAGCCAGTTTCACAATCCCCGGTTAAGTATAGGTATCCGTCAGATACATACCTAAATATTAGTAGCAGTATGTGTAAAGCTTGTTCACGAAATAAAGTAGCCATCGTAAAATCAGTCTCTACTGTTACACAATAGTCCCATGTAGTTCTAAGAGCCATGGGACTGTAAATTGATTCTTCTGTTTTATGTTTCAGAATCCAATATCCAAAAGCATTCACTGAAAAGTCGTCAAAATCAAAATAACTTCAGATAATGCTTAATGCAAAAGTTCAGGCCCAAAAAAAGTGCGAACTTCAGAGACGACTTCAATAATGTTATAGGTACTTGAAACAATTAGTAAAAATTGTAGACACGAGATTAATTACCAGTTTATTATAGTATCGGTATTGTAGTTTAGTTAAGACCTATGGGGAAACTAAATGACCCAAAATGGTAAAATAAGAAGAAACACTACTTAAATGCAGAAGTTTAAATTAAAGTCCATAATTATGGAGAAATTGATATAAATATCAACCACAGCGTCCGAGAAGATAGGCAAAGAGCCCTTCTTTGTAATAACACCCATAAAAGGTATGGTGTCATACAAAAAAAAAAAGAATTATACAGCAATGGCTACTTTATTTCGTGAACAAGCCTTATATTTGGCGTTTTATGATGGTCACGCGTTTACAGTTTATCGTGCTACGCATCACTTTCGCACTCGCATATTTGTCAGAACGTGACGGCAACTACAACATCGATTAAACATTGGACCATCATGAGCCTTCGTGTCTCTTATTCGACGCCATGTGCGCATAATATACAGGGTGGTCAATCCAAATGGGCAAGTATAGAGGTTTTGTAAACCATAACAGATAGCGAAATTTTGTGTCAGGAACCATGGGATCGATTTTAGTAAAAAGAAAAACTGCATTCATACACTTACAAAAATACGTGTACTCGGCCCAGGAATTCGCTATCTGTTATGGTTTCCAAAACCTCCATACTGACCCATTTGGATTGATTAGGTACCCTGTATAGCGTTTTGCTATTGTCGTTTAAATAACCTTCAATGGAAAAACGGTGTACCTATGCGGCGCAGGGCGTCGAATAAGAGACCAGCAGACCTAGCCAAGATGAAATTCTGCAATCGTATACAATAGGTAAGCGATAAGTCACGTGACCATAATAATGGGAATGGTCACGTGACCTTTCGTTCGTATCTGTCAGTCTCATACATTTATTACTTATCTCTGTATCTTATACGAGAATGGCACCTTGGCTAGGCCTGCATGGCAAATAAGTCAGCGCTACTTTTTGTATATGTATTATCAAACCGGAACGAGAAAGGGATTCGAAAGTACTGTTGACACAACAATTGACACGCCAATTTACCAAGGAAAGAGTTGTTTATAGATGTAGCGAGTATTTAATAATCTATTGTCTGTCAGTCTCTGCATTTAAACTATGAATATATGAATTTAACTATGTATATATCCCAAATTGACTTATACACTGTTGTGTCAACAGTACTTTCAAATCCCGTTCTAATCGCGGTTTGATAATAAGAGAAGCGGGTATTTAATTCGATACATCCTCTGCTACATTGTAGGCGAGGCCGGGATTCTGCGGCCTCTTGGTGTCGAGAGGTACGAGCACGGGCGAGAAGTCGGCGCGCGCGGGTTTGTCCTTACAGTCGTCGTGCGGGATCGCAAACACGTAGTTCATGTCGACGTCGTATCTGGGAATAGAGAACGTTTTAAAATTGAAACGGCGTAACACGTTTTTCTACTCATCGACTGTATTTTTTATTAAGATTACTTACTGAAAATTATAATCATATATGTATACATTTACATTGAGATCGCTACTCAACTTAAAGTCAAAGTCAAAATGCAGTTAAGTATAATGACTTTGACCAATCGCGTGCCAAATAATAATACTCCAATTAGCGGCCTAACCCTAATATACTTAACCTAAGGATCTGCTCTTTGTTTCGGCGTATTTAATTATTTTTTTAGATTTGTTTACATATTTTTATTGACTCGTAGAAAAAGTATTGCACACAATAGTCGTAACTTACAGGCCACTCAGCATTATACTAATAAAAGGTAATTCACTGCCACATAGTTCTGTCTGAATTTTGCTTAGTTTGGGGTTACTTTATAGATCTGTGTTTCTATAAATTTCTATAAGCTTCTTGCGTAGCTCAGAAGTGCACGAGAAGTTAGTGAAAACTTACTGAAACATTCCACTTCGGGGTAACCGTATAGGTAACCCATCAAGTTCCTACTTTCAGCGGAGTAAAGATAGCATTTACAAGTATAAGATCAGTTTGTGACCTCATTAATAGGTTAGTAAGTATAAGTGCCTGATAAATTATAGTGTTCCTTGACGGCTCTTTGTTTCAACGTCAATGCTCGTTGACAGTCATTTGTTACCTTTTCAATGATAAATTGATAATATTTACAAACCTCGGCAACTTGTCCCTGAGATATGCCATCACGTTCTTGGGAAGCGTGGTCTTGCGAGACAAGATGAACGCACTCAGGTACCGTGCCTTGTCCGTCGGTTCTGCGCAATGCAGCAGCAGTGACCAAGTCTTATACTCTGTATCTAGCACGTACGTGTTGTAGATGCCGTCATCTAGAAATTTCGATAGGTTAGAGCCCTAACAATGCTGTATTAATTTACCCCCTTATTCACAAACGTCTCCTACTTTAGCAAGCTGTTAAGTATTGTTTGTCCCTTACGGTCTTATCAATACATATTGATGATGACTGCATGACGAAGGGGACAAACAAGGTGGTTTGCTAAATCATGAGATACTTATGAATAAGGGGGTAATATGTAGATCTTTTAGTGTAGTCATGTAATAATGCATGACTCTTTATCATCATCTCCCGACGTTATTCTGCGATACGTGGGACTGGTACTGACATAAAAATGTCTTTCGTCATTTCAGGGCTCATTCCATTGGAACCCTAGGCCAAAACCATATAAACGAAGATAATAAGAGATTTCTGACAATCTGATTTATAAGGTCACTTTGAAAAAGTTTCCCAGTGCTTTAGGATTCCAATTAACTATACACGTTAGCATGTTATGTTGCAAACATTGTGTCAATATTCGCCTAGCAAAAACTTATTGAGACCTAGGTTCAGTGTCTCCTCTTACACCATAATAAGAGTTAAGTTACAACTCACATTAAATTACATTGAATTTGTGAGGCGTAAAGGTGAATTAAAAAAAATTGGTTTGCTTACATGTGCTTTCGGCATGAGTCCAATGCGCGGGTTGGTTGAGATCGACGCGCCAAGTAATGTTGCCGAAGAGATTCTCGCCCAGAGGGTCGTCAGCAAATCGGTACGTGAAGTTCATCGTTACTCCTGGCGTCCATCCGCCATCTGAAAATAAGTTAGTTAATAGACTGCCATCTATCCACCAGCTCTCTCTAGCTATTCTAGAAAACTGTGAAGTATTCTAATAGGAGGTGCAGGCATGTATTGCTTGCCCTTAGAGAATGGTCAAAGGCACCCAGCCTTGTAAGGGATTGCATATACCCGAGAAATTTGACCGGTGGTTGCTAAGACCGAGTGGCCGAGGGGTACAGGCATCAGCCGCGAAAGCTGAGTACGTGGGTTCGATCCCCACCTCGGGCGTTAGGTGATCTTGGTCGTTTTTCTTTGGTATATGACATCTAATATTTATAAGTTAAGGTAATTTCTCAAATTTTTGGCACCCTCACCTGTAAATACGTTTATGTTAGAACTTTTTTTTAAATATACAATATCTTCATAAATAAATTGTCAATACATATTAAAAGACACTTTTTATATAGAGGCCTAATGCTTTTAAATCGATTTATTTGATATTAATTAAATAAATAATAATTGTAACTAAGTTTTGTCGTTCACCTTCCGTGTCCAAACGCGAAGTACTCATGTTTCGAGTTGTTAAAAGTACACAAATTGTTAACTTTACTTACCTTTCTTACTGTATTCTATTTGCATATATCCTAAACTTTTAAAACTAGACAATCAGATAATAATATTACACGTATGTTCCAAGTTATTTGGCTTTAAAGTTTGTCCAAGGCAGTTTTTGTCGTTCACTTGTCGAGACAAACTCGCAACTACTATGCGATCCCTATCCCACCTCTCCCGCCTCACCCCGCATGAATCGAAGCCGCCAGTTGTCGGCCATCACCTGCAAGCAACAACACGTGCTCACTCCGCCGTGATAACAAAATAAAAAATATAACTTATCTTAAACGGGAGTTTGTAATGGGTAAGTAGTCGTTATTCTGTCATTCATAGTTTGATTATTGTGTGAGATATGGCATTAACTGTAACATATATAACGTAATTCATTGATTACTATTATGTACCTATATATTTAGTTTATTCGTCAAATACATTTTGCGTTTGGACGAAATAACTGCCATTTTGTCGGTCACCTGTGCATCGTTCACCTGGCTAAAATAGGCAAGTGAACGACATTTTGCGACAGGTGAACGACAATAATGATAAATTTACCACTCGTAATAATATTTTTTTATGCCTGAATATATTATTTGTGCGTTAAATGAGAAAAGTATTACTGTTATATCGGTTTAAGCTGCATTTCTCAAAGGATTGTTGCTTTTTTGCTATGTGTGTCCTTCACCTGTCCGATAAAGCCAGGTGAACGACTCAGTGACAGGAAACCGACACGTCGATCACTTGTCATAAGCCAGATAAACCATATAAAAACTAACTTTTTATATTTGGCATACAAAATCTCCAAAATATGATATCGTCGACCGTAGGTTCAATTAGGGTAAGGGACAAAATACAACTTTTCAGGAGAGCCCGACAAAGTTTTTTTTTCTGCTTATTCGCTCATAACTTTTATTGTTTTTAACCTTTCCTGGCTCCGATTTCACACGTATTCTTATATTTTGGAGTTCTTTCCGCCTAAATAGTATTTATTTACGTAGACTAAATAATAAGGAAAATTGGTGTCCGTTACTCTAATGTGTTTCATTACTAACGTCGATTACACTCGTAGCAATTTCTAGTCATGTCCCTTACGCTAATTTGATTTCGATTTACAGATCCAATATCATTTAAAAAAAATAAAGTAAGGGCATTTTAATTATTTTTTTAATTAAAGCAAAATAATGTAAGATAGTGTATTTGTAAAAATATGCTACGTGAGTTTTAGCGTAAGGATGATCCGTTTTGAAAAATAAGAAAAAAAAATAAGTTATTTTGTCTAAATGTGTATAGGAAATCCAAGTCCTATTGTTTGTGTGGTTTAATTGAAATGTCTTATTCCCTAACCTATACCTACGCTAAGTCTTTTCTTGGAATAAAACATGATTATTTTCGTAACAATATTTATTTCTTTTCAATAAATAAACAAAGATACATACATAAAGCTGATCAGAATCTCGTTTGAGTATTCAGGTAAAACGTAAGTTATTATGTTTGATAGTTTTACCATACAGTAATTATCTAAAAATAATTATGACAGAAAGAAACCAAAATAATGTACTTTTTCTGCTTTAATAGATCTTTATCAGTTAAATATAACTTACTTAAAATAATTGACAATGTTAACACAAATAATAATCATTTCTATCTTTCATAACATAAATTATAATAAACTTTTTTAACAGAGATAATGTATTTCTACGTTTTAAAAGAGGGAAAATATATCTCGCTGCGACATACTGTCGCACCAATCACGTTCTAAGTGTGCAGGAGAATATACCCATAGACACCAGAGACATAAAAAAAGTGACTGAAATAGTTCGATTGTGAACTAGGATACCTATCGATATTCTAATTGTTCTATGGTACCGGTACCACTTAAAGCTCAAAAAGAACAGGTGAAGGCAAATCTGAACCTAAAGGAAAATTTCCCTTGTTAATTTTCCTTTACTGCCAATATAAATATCCAGCATAGAAAAAATATTCACAGTTCCTCATCATGGCTGCATTGACTACTACCCTCTTTCTTCTATTCGACGTGGCTGTTGTCAGCGAAGCTGAAAAGTGTGTGCCAAGTTGCGATAACGAGTGCGGGATAGAGGGAGACAAACCGGGGCAATGTTGCCAGCAAGAGGGGTACTCGGGCTTCATCCGCTGCGATGGTCAACAGATAATACTGCGAGGACACGATGCGTGGGGGGTGACATGGCTTGTACGCAATGTACACCCCCCAAAAACATGGCCATGAAAAATCCGACCATGGCTGACGTTGACGTGGCCTCGGATATCATAATTTTTCCCGATCCCGAGTTCTGTATGACAAATGATATCAATAATCATTTTAAAAAACCGATTTCAACCGATATCTCTAAGATCCCATAATCCTTGATGCCAACGGGAGTAGTTAGGTTTATTCTGAAGTCGGTTAAAAATTGATTTATGGAAATTGGTTGACGTGGTATCGAGTTATTCATCCAATTGTCGTGCACAATGCACACGCTTAATGCCAATTAAGACTTCTAATTATCAGAACTAGACCAAATATTCGAAAGCTGATGGACCAAATGGGACCATCAGCTTTCGAATAAAAAAAGAACCATCAAAATCGCGTACAGTCGAATTGAGAACCTCCTCCTTTTTTAAAGTCGATTGAAAAACTATAATTCCCTTTTATAATTTACTTGATGAACTTCGTTATTGGAAGCCTTGGATAAGAAATGATGGCAAAGTAGGTAAAGAGTTGGAAGAAATTACTTCATATTTTATTATTACCTATTAGTACAGAAACCGGACCTCCTGGGCGGCCAGTGCACTCCTGGCAGCGATCCGTTTCAAACGAGCTCCGTACGGTTGGCCTAAGCTGGAGGGAGGCTAAAAGTGTTGCTGAGGACAGCGAGGCGTGGCGCGATCTTATGAAGGCCCTTTGCACCTCTGGGGTGCCTTAGGACGACAACAACACAGATTTCGTTTTTATTTTTTTTATTCATTCATTTATATTAGGTTAAAATTTTTCAAAAGTCTTCGATATTATAAGTACTTGTATTGTTTCTAATTTTTAATTAGCATGTATGGAATAAAAATGGCGTATCATTGGGAAATAAATGGTGAAATCAGAACACTCCTTCAATTAGGATAATTTTTTGTTCATGCATTGTCGCGATTCTACACAATAGATTCCAGACATCTGAACTTGATTACTTATTTCTGCGACCAATAATTATATAACATGGACGTGTTCAATATGCCAAGATGGGCAGGACATAGCCCTATTCTTAACACTGCGCATATTTCGGCGCAACATATTTGACAAATGTTTATAGAATATGGCCAACCAAAACTTTGATGGACAAATCACAACTAATTTTAAATGGCGGTTTAAGGTTTTATAGGTTGACATGGAAATTCAATACCGTGAATACCGTGACGCATTGAAGAGGTGGTGACATTTATCAACTAAAATTCAGGACCGCTTTTGAAAGGCAATTTAGTATGACATGCGGCTTCAATGTTTTATTTGTTCGTAGACTTGTGTAATGATTTCTACAAAATCTTGAGTCTTCCTAGCAGAAACTCTATGCAACATAGTCAAAGTCAACGCAAACTTTGCACTTTTGAATCTACTTCCAGTTTTAAAGCTACACTACTTCGGGTACGAATCCCGGCGAGGGCATTATTTGTGTCTTTATTAATCACAAATATTTGTTCCTTGGTCATGGCTGTCTATATATTTAAGTATCTATAATATATTAAATTACTCATTGATTCTGTACCTAAAGTACAATCGACAACACACCTGTGAACACAGGCAAAGTGCCAAAAATATGTAAACAGAACTTTATTGCCTGGACATGAAGGTGTGTATACATATTTCTGGCACTTTTTCTGTATCCACAGCTGTGTTGTGGATTGTACTACAAAAAATTAGCGTTACGCACACATCGTATAAATTACTATGCGAGCAAATTAAAGTAAGGAACAATTATTTCAATATCCACGCAAATCACTTTAGGGTATCGGCAAAACATTTTTTTTCGATTCCAAAATTATTAGCGTAATAACACCCTTGTTATTTTCTCATCAAAAATAAACCGCGTAAGTGTCATTCCCTAAGTGTAAGGCCGGTTACCTTGTTTGGATTCGGTTGCTTACGTACATTACACTAATTATTAGTAGCTGTGTAGAATTTTTTTCTTATTACTTTATTTTTTGGAGCTATTTTAATCCGGTACACCCTAAAAAAAAATAGGGTAAGGAACATTTTTTTAAAGCTAGAATTTTTTTATATACACCATTCGAAAGAGCGCAAAATTCTGAACAAAACTGTATACTTAACTCATTTTCGACATTTTGTCCCTTACCCTAATTGAACCTACGGTCGACGATATACCTTTTTATACCTATATATATATCGTTCTCACAGAAAGTGATTCAAGATTTATTTTACTAAATTATGTTGGATTATAATGATGATGGAGACAGGTGAATGATGTCCATAACAGGTGAAAGACCACCAAACTACAGGTGATCGACTACGGACGCAGGTTAGCGACGCTTGTCGTTAACTTGTCAAAGGTGTCATACTAATTTGTACTAATTTGTCGTTAACCTGCTACTGTTGTCGATAACCTGTGTATATTTTATCCTTCACCTGATCATGATGTCGTTCACCTGAATTTTAATCGACCATAACTTCTAAAATAATTGATTGATACCGGTGCCTTTGAAATGTTTGTAATGTTTGAGACGCATTCAAACGACCCCTAGAAAAAAAAATCTAAAAAAGTGATATTTTTAAAACAACAAAACTTTCACCTGTCGGTGCCAAAAATTTGAGAAATGACCTTAAATCCTTTGAAATAAATAGATTGAATACAAAGTAGGAAAGTGGGCGCAGGTCTCGGTTATTGAAAATCAGTTATCAGGTATCAACGTTGTTCTTAACTTGTTTCCATATCAATTATTTATATGCAATTGTTGTTGAAACATGTAAATGAGCTTTGCTTAATATTCTTGACTTGATAGGTACTAGGTACAAATGGTACAATAGCGATACGAAAAAAGCTTGATAAGGACACCAATAGCACGCTGCAGTTCGCTAATAAAGCTATTCGTTAATAAAGTTAGTAAAATATATCTCATATCCATTTGCCACATAGCCATTAGTTTCTACCTTCAAATTATAGTGGTTAATGGTTGGCTCCCAAAAATGCCTAATGAGGAACGAACGGTATAAAACATTTTCCATTTCGTTACCAGCTGTCGGAACGTGGTCATCCTGCGCGAACACCGATTTCATACAACTGTATGACAACGCTTCCTCTGCGCTTGCGTAGTACTCCACCACGTACCAGTCGCCGAGCATCTGAAAATGAACGCGACTAATTACAAAGTCGCTGTTGCTAATAACCGCGTATCGAGAGCGAAACAATCATCAATTCATCATGAATACGGCAAGTAGTCATTTATTTTCTAATCGCTGGCAGTTGACGCGTGCCTGTCTTTACTATTACTATTCAAAACGTTTTTCAGATACATTTGACACATAACAGACACGATAAAAACAAAGCATTGGGGTTGTGGCATCGTGTAACTTTTTCTGCCCATTGGCGAATCCGAGGTGACAATTATACATACAAATGACGGACGAAACGTTTTGAGCACGACTGTGCGTAATTATGATTACTAATTTCGAGTATACCTATAGTAATAATTGTTGACCAAGAAGATCGATTTTACCAAAAGTCATGTGATCATTTTCATACATTGCCTCGAACCTCTATTAGGTCGGATATAAAAAAAGTTTTCACGAGAGCCAAAACAAAATCGAAACGTTTGTTTGCACATATTGCATCAGTTACGAAAGAAAATAACAATACCTATACATTTTTATAAGGAGCATGATTATGATGTGTCCAGCTCCAGATTTTTAAAATGCCTACATTTTTACTTTGACATCCGCGAAATGTGTGAATTAACCAGGCGTCTGAAAACTAAGTAAAATAAAAAATAAGAAAGATCGTTTTTTTTTATTGTATGTTTTTTATCAGTCTTTATTTTCAAAACTGTATAATTTATACAAGAAAAAAAAATCTAACTAACCTAACCAATTTTTAGGGTTCCGTAGCCAAAATGGCAAAAACGGAACCCTTATAGATTCGTCATGTCCGTCTGTCCGTCTGTCCGTCTGTCACAGCCAATTTACTCGGAAACTATAAATGCTACAGTAACGAAATTTGGTAAGGATATGTGTTGTATGAACCGCTACAGGAATGTGATACTAAATTGTAAAAAAAACCATTGGGGTGGGGGCCCTCCATACATGTAACTGAGGGATAGAATTTTTTTTCTAGTTGTACATAAGCGTGTCGGATATTAATAGAAAGGTATTTGAAAATGATATGAAGGTTTATACATCACATTTTTATTTAAGCAAATCGTTTTCGAGATATCAGGTCTCAAAGTCTGAAAAATGTGTCCCCTCCCCTCTATTTTTTAAACTACGCGATATAAAATTCTGAAAAAAATATATGTTATGCACATTAATAAACTCTATCAACGATTTTTGGTTTGATAAAATTATCTCCTATAGTTTTTGAGGTAGGTTGATTTAACTGTATTTTTTTAATAATAAATTGATAATGGTACGGAACCCTTTGCGCGCGAGTCCGACTCGCACTTGGCCGGTTTTTTCATTGAGATTTTTAAAATGTGTAGGTACCCGTACCTTTAATAATTAAGGTCGTAGATAACTAACTAATACGTTAACCAACTATTACGTCTAATCGCATTGTCCATGAATTTGTGGCTTTTTTTCTGTGCCAAAAATTAAATTTTGAGCACTTGTAATGTCCTTAGTATTTTTTTATATAGTACTTAAAGTATAACTGTAATTATGGTGTTATTTTTTAGCTAACATCCTGTACTAACAAAAATAACAACACCAAAAACTTATCTTAACGACCTAGTTTTCATTCAAAATTAAATTAATTGAGAAATGAAAGTGAATTTGTTAGTATTTTTAATAATACATTTTTTGGCCTTGTTGTTGAAATTGTTGAGTCAAATTATTAGCCTAATTAGTTTGCTTATCTAATGAGCTCTCTAACGAGATTTTTTTGCAAAGATACCGATAACAAACGTATAATTCCAGAAACACCCCACCCATATGTGTCTGTATGAAATTTTTAAATTGCCGCCATTTACTTATCGTTGGCACAAAAAAAAAATGTATGGTAATTTATCGATGAAATTGATTGTAGTTTAATCCCTCGTCGGATCGTGGATCCGCCTACGAGAAAACTATTAGAAAAAAATATTTCCGGCACACGAGAGGTTAAGCCCTTAAAAGCTCCGACGCCGCTAACCAAACACCCTGTATAGGTAATAATTATAATGTCTCGAGTCTCAACTTTGAAGCAGAGCGATCTAAGTAAATGCCTTCAGTAAAAACTTCGTTGCAAAGTCTTGTAAATAAATATTCAAAAACCTCATCCTACTTCACGTTAATAAATTTGATTATAGTTAATAGTTATTTGTACAACATGAGAGCAAAGTACGTATTTGATGCGAGTGTCAGTTTTGAGTCTTGAGCAAGCGAAAGATTCTTTTATAGAATCACGAGCGTAGCGAGTGATTCTGTAATAGAATCATGAGCGTAGCGAGAGACTCGAAAGACACGAGATTCAAATAACTTTGCTCTCAAGTTGTACATACAACTTTTCACCTCAGCATGGAGAAAAGGAAAAAATGTTATTAAACATTTATACGTGCCATCCCGTTATTTTTTGTTTTTGTTTTACCATTATGTTTGTAACAGAAAGTACATAATTATAACTACTAAAAAAATGAAAACTCATAAAATTTTATAAAACAGTTATAATTATTTAGAAATGAACTCGTGTCGAATTTCTGAACGCGATTCTGACTCGCCTAGTACCACGATATCCGTCCGTTTTAAAACGGCTGTCTTTCTCTCTGTCACACTTACCTATATATAAGAGCGATAGAGAGGTGGAATGACGGACGCCAATGTTATGTATGCTTGGTGGTAGGGGCCATATGCCGTTCGGATACAAGGAATCGGGTCCGATAAAACGCGTCGTCTAATACAACTGGCTGAATACGCTAGGATGCCATGAACGAAAAAAAAAATGCATATTATGACAATTTATAACGTAACATTTTTCATCTCTGTCTTTTTACTAACAAGTGAAAGAAACAAAAGAAAAAGTTGAAGTCTAAACGTCATGGAAAACAACATTCACTCAGTGAGCAAAATCGCACTTTGCTCACTGATTTCGCGAATCAAAAGAAGTCTTTTCGAGCTGCTGAGGTGAAAATGACTTTTTTGCGCGTTTGTATCGGTATTAGATAAAGTCGTTTTCTAAATTATCTTTTAATTGGAGCCCCTTGTATATTCGAGCTTCCGTTTTCATTACAAATACTTTGCTAAGAATGTTCTGTCAGGGGCTGGTGTTATACAAAAGATTGTGTTTAAAATTATATTTAGGGACAAAATCGAACAGTTGGTGCAATTCAAAAATTTTACAAATACTTTGCCTACGCTGCATCGTTCGCCGCATGTAAACAATGTCGGTTGCCTGGCAATTTCATACCTATTTCGATTCCGCGACTGCATTATGAGAATTATGAACTGTAAGTAATTGCCGCTTAACAGAACTTAGAAGTACATAATTATTTATTTATTTATTTATTTAATCTTTATTGCACAAAAGAAAAACTTATAGTACAAAAGGCGAACTTAATGCCATACGGCATTCTCTACCAGTCAACCTTGAGGCAAAGCGGAAAGATTGTAGGCGGTGCATTAACAAAACATTAATAAAATTAAGTTAATGAAAACAAAGCATAGTCTCAAAAACAAATAAAATACTAAGAATACTAAAATACACATATACATAATATTTATATGAATACATATATTATACATACATTAATAAATAATATATACTATATACCCAATAAAACATTATAAATGGTAATGGTAATTATAAATGGTAGATTTCATTAATTCTGTTATTCAACTCCGACATCCGTATCATAAGTACTGTAACAGCTGCTTTTCAGCTACGATTATTTTTGAGACACTTAATATTAAAATAAAAAAATAAATATTATAGTGATATAATTATTACCTTAACCGTTACATTCATAAGTTTTTTTAAACGCATTCTAAAAGTGCAGGTACCTACTCATACAATATAAGTACCTAAGCTATACCACTTTAATTGAAAGCTTATTTTTTTTAATAACACGCGTGACCTCGATAACATGCAAGCTGATGTCTTCAAACATTGGTGTGCATGATTGACGAATTTTTTATTTATTTATTATTATTTGTTATAAGCCCATTCTGTCCCACTGCTGGGCAAAGGTCTCCCCCTCGTGCCAAGTCTGAGCACCGTAGGACTGGAAGTATGCACATGTCCATGAGCCTACGTTTGAGTGACAGTGGTAGGTTTCCCTTCATTAGGTGTTTCATTATTATTTTATACAAATATTGCTTCGATTTTACGATATGAACCATCTTTAGTGAACGTATTTATACATAAGTATAATTATATAGCCGTTATTTATTAATTTACAATAGCTAGGTGTATGTAAGCTAGTGGAATTAAATTGACGTCCGTATGGTTATCAATGGAGCGTCCGCCGCGCCGCCTACGCAACATACGATCTACTAAATATACTACTCGTCATATTTAAGTAATTAGCAGAAATAATGCGAAAAATTTGATAAACTTTGGTCCAAACTCCAGCAAGTTGGACCCTTGCACGTACCTATAGAACAATTCATGTTTGTTGGAAGACTTGGAAGGCCTTTAACTATTTGATTTACCTATTTTGTTTCATAAGTATTTTGGTTATTCCTACGGAATATATAGTCATGGGCATTAATATATATGTATACACTTCTCCATACTGATCCCTTACAAATGTGTCTATATATTATTGCACTCGACTGTACATAGCTGCATGAGATACAACCTAGCATTTGACAGATATGTTTTTCTATTGGGTTCAAATACCGAAAATTCTTTGCTTCCACTCACCTAATCGACACATTAGGTAACCCTCTATTTATAAACATCCATCACTTCCTTGTGACATTTTTACAAGGTAGGTATATGTATATTATTGTGTCAGCGGCCTTAGCACATCCCGCTATCAGTCTTTTTTCGATTATATGAATTAAAAAGAGGGGGATAGCTGCGTGGTTCGCGTCCCCGCGTGTTGCTGTCAAATCAACCACAAGATACGAAAGAAACAAAACACAGTCATTTTAATGGAGTTACCCCCTTATTCATTAAAGTCTCCTAACTTAACAGATAAGTATTGTCTGTCGCATTCGTTCTTATGGCCATATTGATAACATCGAAAGGGACAAACAATACTAACAATTTTTCTCCAATATGCTCGGAAATGTTCGCATTAATGTAGCAAAAACGAAACGCGAAGTACCTTCTTATGTACCAGCTCAAATTAAAAAAAAAGATTTTCATTATTGTACAGTTTTTGCGGCCGCGAAATTGTACTAAAATCCATTAATGTATTGTTTTTTACTTCTTAAAAACTACTTTTGGACTTTGAAAAAAATGCATACAGCCAAATTCTAAAGCCACGACCAAACGCCTGGTCTGGATAGAGCGAGAGACGGCGATCAAATCTATGGCCGTCTCGTTCTATCATGAGTTACAAACGCCTCGGTGTGTCAGGTCGTGTAGGTACGGTTTAATGAAACCATAGATATCGTTACTATTTTTTATGAACGACCATGCATTAAAAAAAAGTTTAGGCGGGAATCATAAGAGATTTTTTCTTTTCAATTGTTATTCAATTTGCAAGAAGAATTACTTAATCGATTGTAATAAATTTTGTTTTATTTCCTTGCATGTTTGGAGAAAAGTCCTATATGTGCCTCGGACGGAAATAGAATTTCGTGGATTCGTATGTAATTGTCGGCCTCAGCTTCGCTTCGTCCGACAAAAAATACTCATCCACGAAATTCGCTTTCCCGGCCTCTGCAATAATGTACTATTTTTATTCATTAAATTTATTTATCGACTACAATAAGACTTGTCGATAACAGTTATGTCGATGTATAATTTTGTCAATCTCTCGTTCCTGCTAGAAAAATATCGAGGTATAATGATTACACTAATGAATCCCATGACTGGTTTAATTGATCGCCCGTATTAGATTTACACACTGTATAGCATTCATATTATATTTACATTATTTGTTTTTTAAAGCACAATCATGGTAAAAAAGCAGACGTTTATGAATAAGGGGGTAAGTGTACGTTTAAAACTACCAGACGCGAGCGTTCACTTTACCCGAACTATTAAATTATACAGTTTTTTCACTTAACTGTACCCATTAAATCAAGTGAGACTGTAATTAAAAGAAGATGAATACTATTATAAATTAAAGATAGTTAAGTCGTCAAATTAAAAGGCTTTTAACGACTTAATTTCAATGAATTTGTTGACTATAAATAGATTAATGGCCGGATTTTGTAGTCAACTTAAAGTTTGGGTTAGCATCAAAGTTGACTTTTTTATTGAGTTTGTGTTTAATGTACTGATATTTCTAAGTACTTTGGTGGGAATACCACATGATTTAAGACTTATTCTATCCACAGGAATGTTTTTGTAGACGCTCAAAAAGAAAGTTTCGAGCATATGCCTCTAAGGCGTTATTTTATTACGCAGTAAAACCGAAATAGATGCTCGATATCTGCAAATTTCGTACTCGTTACTCGTCGTCGTCGCTTACTGTTGCTATTTAGATGTCATCTTTTGATTCCGGGGCATTTAATTTAATAATTTCAACAAAAAATATAATACGATGTATTTGAGGTTTCATCATCATCATCAGCCTATGGTAGTCCACTGCTGGACGTAGACCTCTCCTATTAACTGTGCGTATAGACGCATTAGGAGATAAATGTCCATAATCGCCACGCTGGGCAAGCGGATTGGCGATCGCAGTAATGTGTCCACTATGATGACGCTGCTGCCCATCATCAATCTTTATCAAATAATGATCAGTGACACTTCAATCCCTTAGTCGACTCTTACGACACCCGCAGGAGGAGACAAATGGTGACAAATGTATTCTTACTGCCGTCACCACACATGTGAGGTTTAAGTTTTTAATGACACCAAGTTAATGTTCTGAAAGTGCGTGATTATACTGATTATGAAATAATGGAAGTTTGCAGGTTTGTTTACATTTTTTTAACTTTTAACTGACGAATGGTACCTACATACAAGTATGGCCCATTTTAACCGACTCCAAAAAAGGAGGACGTTCTCAATTACACAGTTTTTTTTGTATGTAGGTATGTTACCTATACTCGGTATCTTCGATAATCGTGAACCGATTTTAAATTATATTTTATCTACAAGGCAGTAAGAATACATTTATCACCACCCCAACTCCTCCTGCGGGTGTCGTAAGAGTCAACTAAGCGATTGAAGTGTCACTGACCATTCTACAAGATTGATGATGGGCAGCAGCGTCATCATAGTGGACACATTACTGCGATCGCCAATCCGCTTGCCCAGTGTGGCGATTATGGGCATTTACATCCTAATGCGTCTATACGCATAGTTAATAGGAGAGGCCTACGTCCAGCAGTGGACTAACATAGGCTGATCATGATCGCCAACCCGCTGTCCAGCGTGGCGACTATGGGCATTTGCCTCCTAAATGCGTCGATATACATAGTTAGTAGGAGAGGCCTACGTCCAGCAGTGGACTGAGAGAGGCTGATGACGTGACATGACCCCGATAGGATCCCGTTGGTGGTCGGAGTCTGATGAATGATGATTGATGATGAAGTCGGTTTAATTTTTTTTTATTACAAAAGCTGTTTTCAACACTTACCTGTTCCAAATCGAAGTGTGGTACAGCCCTGACTTCAGGGCATTTAAACTTATTCACTATCCTGGCTGAACTTCCACAAATTAAATGAATCACTGCCACTAGAAATAGTTTTTTAGCCATAATTATTCAATTCACCGCCAAAACGAAAAATAAATTGCAAAAGTACTTTATATTTGAATTCGTAAGCACAGTAAACGTATCAGTTAGTCGACAGTTAATGTTGAACTAACAAAAGGGAATTGTTATCATTTTGTATGGGACATTTGTTAATGTGGTCGAACGCTGGTAGAATGTCATTATCTGACAATGTGACTCATTCTGTAGGTAGGGATTTTTTTCGAGATATTATGGTCGTTGGGATAGCATTTTAATAGTTAAGTTATTAGGGTAGACTTACTTATCTCAGAAAATGTTTACCTACAAGTTACGATATCCATTCGTCCTTATGAAGTGTTGTTTCAAACCTAACCTAACTGAGTTTGTAAGTACCTATACAGAATCGGCCCTTTCACCAAATGCTTTAATTTTTCTTAATTAGCACTAATTATACGTGACCGTTTTCCGATTTTGTTACCAGCTTTTCTGATGATAAAACGACGTTCAATTGTTGATTGTTTTATTTGCAATTAAAGTATTGCAGAGTGCAGATTGTGGACTTTCTGAATAATGCTACAGTATTAAAAATCACGTAAAAGAATGGTAATAAAACAGAAAAATTAATAGTTATTTATTATACAAGGGGGCAAAGTTGTTGTTTAACTGTCGTGCCAATATTGAGACCTGAGCTAGCGAAAGATTCCAAAATTGAGCCACGAGCGTAGCGAGTGGTTCAAAAACTGGAATCTTGAGCATTGCGAAGGTCTCAAGGCACGAGAGTTGAACAAACTTTGCCGCCAAGTGTAATACAACTTTTTTCCCCTCACTATCGCGAGGAAATATGATTACAAATCTCATCCAAATGTAAATTAACTTTAAGAAACTATTGAAAACTCAATGTCGAAACGTATCGTAGAATAGAGTTACTTATGGAATTTAAATATTGCCAATGGCTTACAAAGTCACATGAGAAACGACCAATTTAACATGTGAGCTCCGATTGCGCATGTTTACTACGGTCATACAGATCCACTTATACTAGGCAGTAGGGGGCTATAGGAATTAGAGAAATGTCAAATTACTTTATTCACAAGTGTGTAAAAAGCGTTTTTACCCGCTCGTATTAAAGGATAAACGAGCGCTTTACGAGCTAGTGAGGGGAAAAGTTATTTAACGATAATGTGTAAGTTGTGTACTAACTGTGAACTCCTTTTAGTAATTTTATTCCTGTAGTTATAATTTACGCACAGAAAGCAATAGGAATTTGTTGAGAAATAGCCCGGCGAAAAAACCTTCCCACTTTTATCCACCCAATAAAAACCGGCGACAATACAAAATATTTGTATTTACTCTGTCATAAATACTGTGCCATGAATGCTCGACGTATTAATAAATCTCCACTCTTATCTTAATAACGTCCATATCGTGTGTTTGCTCGAACACATCATTAAGCTTAACACATTTCGGGCTTCATAAATATTTGTTATATTTTTAGGGTCCCGTTATCGATGGGCTCGTAACCTCACAGAATCTTTTTAGGGTTCCGTAGAAAACTAGGATCCCTGATAGTTTCGCCATGTCCGTCTGTCCGTCTGTCCGCAGCATAGCTCCTAGACCGTTAGTGCTAGAAATTTGCAATTTGGTACATGTATACATATCAATCAAGCCGATAGAATAAAAGTGATAGAATAAAATATAAAAAAGTAGGTCTTTAAAAAAGAATAAGGGTCAAAGAAGAAAGTTTTTTCTTAAATCAATATTTTCGGAGATAACCGCTCCAGAAGAAAAAAATATTCTGCCCCACCCCTCTAACTTTTGATCCGTAGGTCCTAAAAATATGAAAAAAATAATGAATGAGTGGTCTTTTGGAATACTTTAAAATAAAACTATTCCCAACATTCATATTTTATAGACAAACGGGTCTTAATCGCGTAAACTTACGTTTAATTATATCCTGACGTTTCGGGCATGACGTTACACCCGTGGTCGCAGGCAGATTTACGCGATTAAGACCCGTTTGTCTATGAAATATGAGTGATAATCGTGAAAGTTTAAATCAATATATTTCCAACATTATTGGCGGTTTTTGCATAACTACGGATCCCTACACTGAGCATGGCCCGACATGCTCTTGGCCGGTTTTTTTCATTTGACGAAGATAGACAACTGAGCTCTCAGCCCACCTGATGGAAAACAAGGACTGAGGACCATGGACATAGTGATCAAAAAATCGCCTATGCGTTGCCTACCTTGAGGACTTTGATGGATTGCCTCTACCTATTTATCTAAAGGATGAACAATATTGCTTTGTTCTTCCGCGATACAGAATGTGTAGCTAATTAGTGTAACCCGCTATAATTACTTGCGTATTTTTTGCATGCAATTAATTTTCCCACCCTCCCGCCGCAACAGAAGTTGCCGGACACCAGACCGACAACATCGTCAACTCCTGATGATGCCTCGTAGAGAGGCGAAACACGTGTCGAGTATAGTGTTATTGGTGGTGGTTTGTTATAGTTATTTGCGTATTTATTTTTGCGGCGGGAGGGTGGGAAAATTAATTGCATGCAAAAAATACGCAAGTAATTATAGCGGGTTACACTTACACTAATTAGCTACACATTCTGTATCGCGGAAGAGCAAAGCAATATTGTTCATCCTTTAATATGGACTTCCGCAAAGTAACGCCTGATTCAATTAATTACTATTTATCTATGCCAGTAATTACACCGGCTATCTTACCCCCAAACCGAAACACAGCAGTGCAAATTGCTGCTGTGTAGCAGCAACGGGTAAGACGGTAGTAGCTGTCCGGGCGGATCCTGCACGAGGTCTCTGGAACGATCTTCCATTAATAGTCGCATAGAAAATTTTAAACTGCTGAACATAGGAACATAAGTACATACAAAACTAAAATAATAACTGTCGACTATAGGACCTCCTCCTTTTTTTAAGTCGGTCAAAATGTATTATTGATCTGTACAAGTGCATGGATATTTTCGGTAATTCCCTTACTTACTTTCATCTGAATTGTAATCCAACAGAAATGCTTGGCATCGAGAACAGATTGTATGCGACGTGAATTGTAATAAGCCAAATGTATCAGGTCAATTGTATCACACTATTAGAATCCTTAAGAAGTTCCTCATTCGTTTGTTGGCTGTACCATACCGTCGATTCGATATACCATACCGTAGATTGACAACCAGAACTCACTAACAAATACGTACCTACTTGAAATAAAGCTCGTATCTCAGTTCTGTTTCAATACTGACATACGACGTTGCTAAGAGTAGTGACGTAGTTATATCACTAAGCGCGACATATTTCGGAGAGCCTAGGTCTCCATTATCAAGCAGTTCACTGAGTCCACGTTCACAGTGATCACACTTTATGACTTGCGAGTGCGGCTCGTACTGATGCTGGCCTCGTAGCTCGTTGGGCCCATTGAGATAAAAGCGGTTGAGGGTGGTCTTAACTGTACGGTGGGCTCTAATAATATCTATACAATTTTGATCCTTATGCCTTTGACATACGTTCCGAAATGTATACATACTATTAGACGTGACTGTACATACAATTATTTTCTACCATGATATCCTGCTAGGCTAGCCAAAATGCCATTCTGCAATCGTATACGATAAGCGATAGGTATGGTATAATGACAGACTCGAATGAAAAGTCACGTAATCATTTCCATACATTATTATGGTCACGTATGACTCATCGCTTATCGTATACGATTGAAGAATGCCATCTTGGTTAGGCCTTCTGGTGTTAAAGATAACTAAGTAGTGTCTCTGTAGAATTGGGTAGGTACATATTCATATTGATAATAATACTAGGTATTTTTACTTCAAGCTAAGTCGGTGTGATGACTTTTAGATGAGATGTATATATGAGATGAGTATATTATACCCATACGAGTATCACACCGAATGATTGGCTTGCAGTAAAAAGACCTAGTAAAATGCTTTTAGTAGGTATGTTATAAGTAATTTTATTAGTAGATAATTTACGCAAGGAAAGCAATGTTTGACCCACCCACTGATTGGCTTGCAGTAAAAATACCGAAATAACTTCGAGTAGGGTCATGTCTAGCCAACGACATCGGCTACACGCAAAATTTCACCTTTTCTAGGTTGAATAATCTTAACCTGCCGCGTGCCGATGCCATGACTCAGTTTACAGGGATTGTTCTTGTCATTAACTTGTAAAACATAAGGTGTCTTAAGCAAATACACCTATGAGGCAAATACAGCTTTCTTTTAAAAATATTTGTGAGATCCAACTTTTGGAGCATAGAAGATTGTTTGATGTACGAAAAGCTACACAGCAGGTAGGATTTTTAAACAAAACCCATTAGTTGAATTTAAACTTTCGTGAGACACACATAATAACTATAAATATAATCAAACGGTTAACTCACGAGTATTTAATCACTACGTGCGACATGTTTCGGAGAGCCTAGGTCTCCATTATCAAGCCTGAGTTTAACTGTTTGATTATATTTATAGTAAAATTCATTAGATTAACGACTTGTTAATCGCTGGATAAATATATCCGTCAGATAAAAATATCTCAAATATTTTTCCCCAGGCATATTAAAAGAAAAGAATAGCTAGCATATTTCCGACAGATATATTTTATTAAGGGATGGCACAGAATGGGATTGTGTAACAGGCCCTTAAGAGAAATTTCAATTGTGTAGTTCTCATAGTTTCATTTGTTTTATTCGACCTTATAAGATTTTAATGATATTATCATAATTGATAGTGTGAATCTAGGCTTATATAAGTGATCTAATGTATCTCTGGCCTCTGTAACATAATCAGACCCTCCATGGCTACTAAAACTGGGGTCGATTAGGGCGTATATTTTTTTAAGTCAAGCACGCAATAGATGTTCCGTAATAATAATTTGAAAATGTGATCCAGATTGATCTACTTTCTAAAGTAGAAAAACAATAAAATATACCACTTATTGCTTAACGTCAGTAATAAAGCTAATAAAAGCAAGAGTTGAGTTATGGCCCACCCCGTTTATTCACGATCTCACGTACCAGATTAAGAAATATTTATATGTAAATTTATTCTATAGTATTTTTTTTTGAAAATTGTGAAAATTACAAGTTGGATGTTCACTCATAATAAACAAAAACGTACGTTCTGTACTCCAACTTTACTATATCTTATTAATAAGTCGAAAATGAAATATGAGAATCAATAAAACATGTTTTAATTATTGATTTGAGCTACATACTACACAGGTGTGACTGTAAACAGGTTTGAGATTGTAGGTATTGGCAATATTCAGGCCGTTATTTGTAACTAGTTTGATAACCTACTTTTTATCATCGATGATTGCTTGTTATATCTCATCAAAAGGGTTAGCTGAAATATTAAAAAGAAATCAAAATTAAAGGAATTCAATTTTTTTATTAGTTAAGAAAATTTAATTAAATGAAAGTAAAAAACTCTCACAAATCGCTGTCACATAGTCACTGCTGGGGGTTCCATATTTGAGGTGTTGAGATCCTCCACTGTGAATGCAGCACGGCCAGCACTGTAATAGTACATTACGACACAAGTGCGAAAAACATGAAATTCGAAACGAGTGGCGATGTTTCAAATTGACACGAGTTACGAATTTATTTTTTGCACACGTGTCTCGTACGAAGTTTTTTAGTGCAGATGGCCCTCCGAAGTTTTGGACCTGACCTAAAATTACACACTTCTCGCACTAGAGCCTAAAAAATGCACCATCTGTACTAAAATAGTACATTACGACACAAGTGCAAAAAACATGAAATTCGTATCGAGTGGCGATGTTTTAAAACACGACCGATAGGGAGTGTTTTAAGTCGACACGAGTTACGAATTTCGTTTTTGCACGTGTCTCGTACGACGTTTTTTAGTACAGATGGCCCTCCGAAGTTTTGGACCTGACCTAAAATGACACACTTCTCGCACTAGAGCCTAAAAAACGCACCATCTGTACTAAAAATATATATTTAGGTACTATAATGAACTCTTATTAAGTACCTACTTTTTTATTTGTGATTACCTACGCTAAGATATATTTAAATATTTATCTTATAACGTAATTTAAGTCGATAATTGCTTAAATATGTTTGAGTTTCACGTTAGTTATAATTCTAAAACGCTAAGATATGCCCATAATTTCACTTTCATTTTTCTTTGTCCCTTGAAAAAAAGTAAACTTCCTAAATTCTTGAAGTTAGCTTAGTAGCTGAACTCTAACTGTTAATTCTGCATTTTAATGAAGGAATGCTAGGAAAGTGGCAGACGTGCTCCGTTTACGGGGCTAGCCACAAAAACGCAACGATTGTGATTCCTTCCGCGCAAACTAATTTAGATTCGTCGGAGATGTTGCGGGCTAGTGGCACATTTGTCTTATAAATGTACAGACAGGGCTGTAACGCAAACGTTCAAAAGCTGAAAAACATTAGCAGAATGAAAACATTAGCAGTTAAATGTAAATAATATAATTAGACTTTTGAATATGACAATATGTAAGTATAATAACTTTATTCGATAGGTAAATAAAATAATGACATAAAAACGGTACCATAGGTAACATTATATTAAAAGTAACAAAATAAAACTAGATAAACCTAAAATACATCTAAAAAATTGCCCCCTAGGCATGGTAACATTAATTAGTGTTCCTATAATACCTGTCAACCAACGTATTGAAAATTTGAACTTCCTACTCAATAGTAATTAACGTCCTCCTGGCATTACAAATGGTGAATTTCGTCGCTGAGGAAAGCAAAGTGATAAAGTGAAAAGTTTTTCATTCAAGCTAAAGCAGATACCAAATCTTATTGCCTCGAAACTGTCGGTTGTTGCTATGTAGGTAAATTAAACTAAATATGAGAATAGCGGTCTATTTATAAAGTCTCTCGCAAATAAACTGCCGAGCTGCGTCGGACTTGATATTTATTTTGCTCCCTGTACTTCTCTTCAGCGAGCCGCTAACGTAGTCATTTTTTTTTCTGTATTTATATCATTCAAAAAGTGCCTTACGATATTAAAGGTAGGCTACTTTGTAATATAATACGAAAGTAACTTTAGAGGTTTATATGCGTTCTCTTTGTGTAATTTGTAATTTTGTTGCGAGTATTTCAGGGAGTAATATTATAATAGTGCAAAGCTTAATAATAATATCAAAATAATTTTACTATCTGACTACATTGTTGAAAGTATTAGATTTACGATGACATCTAAGTAATGTATACATCATATCATAACTACACATCGAACGATTGGTACCTATTTAATTTTTTTTTTGTATTTTTAGGGTTTAGTAAATTTACAAAAAAATTTAAGTACTTTGTCAACTTTCTCGTTTTGAATCTTTTGTAAAGTTTGATACTTTACATTTGAACCAAGATTAAAATATTTCACTTGCTTAGGTCAAAATATTAAAAACAAACACTAAATAGCTCCCTTGCAAAACAGGTATGTAGGTACCTATTAGATTTCTGTAATTTTACTATTATATTGATAATGCTAAACTAATACCATTAACACGTCTTTTCTACGATTTTCTTTGGTTATTCAGTTCCGTCCAGTGCAAAGTACCAAATGTGCATAGCGAGGTGCAAGCGTGCATAACAAACGCGGCCCGGAGATAACCGCTAACAAATCGGAGAAACTATACCCATTAACCGGTAAAAGTAAAAACACATTGGCTGGTAACATTTTACTAATTTACCAGATTGTAATTTTACTTTCAACGGTTTCTATTAAAATCATACCAAGTAGGTAAATATTTCAAATGTAGGCGAGGTATAAGTCCAGGTTGATGTGAAAATAGATATTGTATATGAATTAATCTAATAAAATACTGAATTAAGTTATTGGAATTCAGGTATGTATTACATATTTCCTGAGAAATTACAAATCACATGGGATCTACTCTACTTATCTCAAACCAACTAAACTGAATGGCGCACATCACAGTTCGGAATTTTTACGATAGTAACCTTAAATTTTGATTAAGCTTCCTCAATAAATACTTACGGAGCAATTATTTACTCGTCCGTTCACTTTCTAGCATTATCGCCCAATTTACGTCTAATACCTGATTTAATCCGTGTCAAACAAATAATACGGAAGTAGAATAACCCTGGCTTACATTTTCACATAAAATACTCGTGCCGTGCGTGAGAGTCTTTTTATTTAATTAACCATGTCAATGGAACCCACAAATGAACATATTCGAAATGCGTTGCGTTGTACACATGCAGCCATAAAAACTGAATCATAATCATGAATAAATAAATCCGTATTGATGAAACTTAAATGTTTACTAAATCTGCGACTAGTAAAGTTAGTTACTAGTTAATGCACTCATCATCATCTTCATTCATGGAACTTAACTTATTAGCGTATATTTATTTTAATTACTGATTTAAAATCCAACATTTGTGAACTTTTGTACCAACAGAGAAATGTACGTAATTAAAATTTATATAGACTTGTGAACTATATTAATTTATCCTTTCCCTATCTAGTTTGGATTGGCTATGTAAAATTTTCTGAAGGTGTAAATATTATATTTTTCCTGATAGCCGTTGCCTTAAGGTTCAAGAAAATGTGGCTCTTTTATTTTTATGTCCTATAATTTATTAGCAATCTTTTTTTAAGTGAGATGACATTTGTTCAGTTTTATGGCTGAATAGAGCCTAATGCTTTCATCTGCAACAAGTACAATGAAATAGAAAAAAAATGATAGAATGACACGAGTGACAGATTGACGTTAACAGATTTTTTTCAATTTCATTGTACTGATTGCAGACGAACGCATTTGGGTCTATACATCCACAAAATGCACAAAGACATCACCTCACTGACTTAAAAAAAGATTTTTAATAAATTTACGGGAAATAAAAATAAAAGAGCCACATTTTCTAGAACCTTAAGACGACGGCTATCATAGAAAATATAATATTCATAACTTCAGAAAACTTTACATAGCCAATTGAGTTTTCTGAGCAGTTTAGGAGTGGTGAATGGTGTAATATCATTTCTAAAATGAGAAGTTAAATGTAGTACTTATTTATTAATGCGTTTAGACCTAACATGTATAATTATACATTGTATGTGCATTGTATATCAATGTTCACATTCACATTGATTATCACTGCAACAAACTAGAACATTCTTCAAAAATTAAATTTCATTACTCTACCTTTTCTATAGTTTTAATAGTTTTAACAGTCTATATCGACAAGGTAACTATGTAGGTCCCTACATACTGAACTAAACTGGTTCCCCAGTACATCAACAACGTAATATTTTCTTATGTTTGTAGTCCTTTATTGTCCCGCAGTGTAAACGCAATAAATAAGTCGGAGTGACACCCAACAGCAGCCAGTCGGGCGTTCGATCTTCAAGCCAGCGTATTCCCATCGCTACCAAAATACTTTTGAAACCAGCATGAAACTGATCTTCAGCCTCATAACAACTACATGTAAACGGGAGTAACACTTATCCGGTTTCACCAGCCTGAAGTCTGGAGTCAATGGGAATACAGCTCTGTATCTAATTAACAGACTGGGTGAGAGTGGGCGGGCCCTTCATCTTCTTGGACATGTTTTGACCTCTTTCGATTATTTTTTCAGTGATGATTCGTGGAAATATAGCCGGCTTGTGAAAGGGTTTGATATTCAAAAGTATCTTTTAATTTCCCGCTTGCAAATATTATTATTTATTATCGAGCCGTTCATTAATACCTATTTTCATAAAACGATAGTATGTATATGTATTCTGCTTCTTCTTCTTCGTCGTTCCTTCATGACTGAGGATCGTGACCAACAACTATGTCCTTCCATTTTTCGCGATCAAGGGCTATGTGGGCTGCCTTCTGCATGGAACCACAGGCTTGTCTAACAGGGCCCAACCATCTTGCAGGGGCCCTCCCTCTAGCACGCTTGCCCTGAACTTGACCCAGTATGATGTCACGTTCGAGACTTTGAGAACCCTCTCTTGGCAGATTGTTGAGAGACGTTTAGATATACTTAGCTCTCTCAGAATGGACTCATTAGTTTTATGTATAGAAGCACCAAAATTCTAATTTTCTTAAGCTCACTGACGTACGTACCTTTACAAATAGAAGAAAATACCAGGAAATGCCTTGGACTTTGCAAAATGGCAGCTTTTTGATAGGGTGTCACGGCGATTATTTATTATGAAGTTAATTTTGCTGGCCACGCGACGAACAAACTAGGCGACAATGACACAGTATCGTGAAACTTGTAAACCACCACTTCGAAGCTTTAGTTACGTGCCTAGGTATTGAAGTAATCTTACCTACTTTGCACCTTGTAAATACATGTAATAAATTGTCTGAATATTTGGCTACGTTTATAACAATAACTAAGGTTTATCTAAGTAAAAAATTCCATTAGGTACATTTACTTATTGTCATAGTTTATGTCTAACATTACTTTTGGTTTAGGTATTCAATTTCTCATATTACCTTAATTAAATAAAATGAATGAATGTGATAATTTTGGAAACATAAAATTGTGTTTTCATGTATTTCAGAATGTTTTATAGTAAATAAATTGATTTGAATTTGAACATGAACTTCGATTCGGACGCCCTTAAACTTCGAGCGGCACCAGTGGATGGGCTGTAGACATGCGCGAATCGCTCATTCATAATATATCTTATATTTTTGAGCATTTTTATATATCTACAGTTTATTTTGCCTTTGAATGTATCACTCATTTTGCTCATATCACTCAATTCGAGCATGATGGCACGTAACCGAATCACGCGATACGCTTAAGCCATGTTTAGCCGACCCTGACAATGTCCGAATTATTTATCGATGCGCTCCGAAACTGCCTCACTCTCACTCGTTTGAATCAAATCGACTCACGAGTGGGAAAGAGGACTTGAGCCAGAGAGCGAGGAGCGATTCAAATCTCATCTGGTGGACGAGCGAGTTGAATCCAAAGATGGAGTTCATATATTTCATTCATTAATGAACGACACATGTCTAATGGGTTACATCATTCCCCTAATTGCGGCGATAGCAAATAGCCAACGCGCCGGCGATTATCATATACCACTCTACTTAGGGGGGGGGCTTATTTGTCCAACAGTGGACGTCTTTCGGTTGGAATGATGATGATGATGACATGTACCTAGCGTTACATCCTCACGCAAGATTGTTTTCTAAGCAAACTTTGTTTTGGAGAGTGGCAGCACTGGCAACCGTTGATTGTCTCTGGTATTTATCTTTAGAAATTAAGATAAACAGAGGATTTGTGTTGACGTGTAGAAAGTGTTTGTGTGGTATATTTTTAATTGCAAACCAAATAGCCGGACCTATCATTGACGGAAGCTTTTTATATGCTTCTTTTTAATTTTAAATTCTGTTTTGCAGCGAAGCAGCAATGTTATGACAGGTAATCGAAGATTGGTGCTCATATTAAAATAAAAGGGTATACAAATCGTGGGGATTAGACAAATATATTTCATCGTAACGCAACATTACGATCGTATAATTTAATGTAGTTGTTGTATGTGATCATAGGAATCGTATGCGATAACAATTTTGTTAAATAGTTTGACATTGTAATTTGGCATTAAAACACGAGTGTGTTTTTATGAAACGAGCGTGGTATGGTTGCAGAAACTACTATTTATTAATTTAACGTAATAACCTAATTTTAAACCCTGCTGAGCAACAATGTATTTACCTACGTATTACCTAGTTCATAACTCAGTTTTTACATAAAAACCGCCCATGAGCATGTCGGTTGCACTGTGCAATGCACAGTGTAGGGTGCTGTAGTTATTCAACAAGGTTTTGACTACCTACCTATCTAAATAAATCATTTCTAGTCTGATAATGTTGACTGAAGTAAATGTCCGCAACAAATATTGTATGTGAAGTCGCATAAAGGTGTATTCAGACCAAACGAGCATTCGCTATTCTAACCCCCTACTCTACGAAATTGGATCGTTACACAAAACGTGATTCGTTGATTTCGTAGAGTGGGGGATATAATAGCGAATGCTCGTTTGGTCTGAATGCACCTTTAGGAATAAAATTATGGTTTCATCGTCAGTAGGGTCCCGTGTTCATTTGGAATCAGAAACATAATTGCCAACTGAAGCTAGTTATATGAGTACGTAAGAATAGTATATGTATGTACAGTACCTACTAAGTTAAGTACTAGTAAGTTTATAGGATTAAGTCCCGTTTGTCGTTAAAATATGAAGAATTTAAGTTTCATCAAAAAGCTTGTAGCAGTCACGTTTATTAGTTACTTCGTTTTTATATTCATCCCATTACGAAGGGAAAGTAAGTCAATTAGTATTTCATATCATAATTAGATACACTTAGTGAGTACAATAGTTCATTAATCACGAGTGTGCTAGAATTACGATTTTATGCGAACATCGTCTCAGGACGCACACCAAATAAAATTTTCAAACAATGTACTTGTTAATTGATTTAAAAAAGAACATTGTCACTAATTTGACGATTCGACATTGACGTGAGGCGGGCTGCCAGAACTGGGTGCTTAGATAAGTTGCCAATCGCTAGCGCTTAATCGTCAATCGTAAACGAAAGCCAGCTAACTGTCTTTGTCGCTCTAATATGCAAGAGTGACAGAGAGGGAAAACTACGATACGCTACCAAGCGCTAGCGATTGGCAACTTGGCTAAGCATCCTGGGTGCTTAGACAAGTTGCCAATCGCTAACGCCTAATCGTCAATCGTAAACGAAAGGCAGCTAACTGTCTCTGTCGCACTAATAAGAAAGAGTGACAGAGAGGGAAAACTACGATACGCTAGCAAGCGCTAGCAATTGGCAACTTGGCTAAGCATCCTGTTGTAAGTAATAAAGGATTAAAATAATCATTACGTAAAAAAAACATTATGTTCGTAGAAATTTACTATACTAAGAGTAGGCAGGTATGTACTTTCAGTTTTAGAGTAATGTATACCGACGAAATTTAGGTGAGATTTTCTAAGAGAAAGTAAATTATTTTATTGCAAATACCCATAATAAACTGGTTCTATCCAATATAATGGGTTTGCAATTTTTATAGCAGCAACATTTAATGATTTATCGATCACTATCATTTAGCATGTATGAAATTAGTCTGCTTCGCTTGTGCTGATGACTTGAGAAATTATTGGAGAGTGAAAACTATAATCACGTGGTTTATATGTACTTAAGTGGAATGTTAACTTGTTAACGCGAGATTATTTACGTGTTCATTGACAGCTTAGATCACCTTTATAAGTATAACCCACCTCACCTTTGTTGCCTATAATATGAACAATAAATTAAACTTTGTTTTATTCAAGTAGCAACATTACAAGCAGTCCCAGATTGTGAGGCCATTTATAATACTAGGTAGCATTTTTAGCTAAGCTGAAGGTTCCGGGTTCGAATCCCGGCGAGGGCATTATTTGTGTATTTATTTATCACAATTATTTTTTCCTTGGTCATAGCTGTTTACTAGACACGTAGAAAAGGCCATCGCACTCGTCCAATATCTCAGTGCGAGCGCGATATACAGCGTGTGTCTTTCATAACGACATTCCTTTTAAGGGGTGAAAGTACAAGTCTTAATGAACTGAAATTAGCATATTTAGTTAAGGTATTTTAAAAAAAAAAATTTCATACTAATTAATTCGGCACGCAATGTATCAGTAATAACAGTAACTAATAAATTAAACCTAACAACTGACATATGATTTCATTGAAATCTCGCTCTTAGTGACATTCTGACAATTACAATTAATTACCTACCTATTTACATCCTACATGTCGGTGACACTTTTCGATGACAAGTCCGTCAAAAATCATGACCCTTGTTCATAAGAAAAGGACTTAACAGCCCAGGGTGCCTAGCCAAGTTGCCAATGGCTATCGCTCAGTAGCGTATTTTAGTTTTCCGTCTTTGTCATTCTTTCTTATAAGTGCGACAGAGACGAATAAGCGCTAGGTAATTTTGTGTTAACTAAGAAGGCGGAATCAGATAATCGTTTTGTTTATGTACCGATTGAAAACTTCACATTGATTGAGTTGTCAAGATAACATCAAGTTTGTTGATCAACAGACTTTCCTAATAAATTTAATAAAAATGTTTGAACTAGGTAATGTGATTTCTAGGAAGTGATAATGTATGTGCAGTGATTTTTGATATCAGTTCAGTGAATAATACGATTCAAAATGTGCTGGCTAAGACAGTAAGACACAGAAAGAATTGTTGATGTAAATTTGTTGTGCTAGTGTAGTCCAAATCTCGCATGTTTTAAATTGTAGTTTTTTCTAGTAATGGATAATTCAGTAAATAATTTAACGTCGGCAACAGTTCGCAGTTACTTTAATGATTTGATCGAATTAAAATGAAAACGAAACTAGCTTTTCCTCTCAGAAACGTCAAATAAATGTTTGCATTACATTGCTGCTCGAGATTTTTATAAAAAATAATTACTCTTAAATAATAAAGGCAATCGTTATATTATTTTACTAAAATGGTTAACAACACTTTAATCTATCGTTACTTAAAAGCAATGTCGCTATCAAAGACACACGCTGTATAATGCTTTACGACTTTACGTATAGAGTACAACGTAACGTATTCTTTACTTTCCACCTCATGGTACTTAAGGCACATGGTACTTGTGGTGGTAAGCACAGTGGTCTACAAAACAATCCCTCACTTTCGCATGTTCGACCAACGTCAATGATTGATATGATCCTCTACAGGGTGTAAATACGGTAGAATGTATTCATAGGTTAGTATAGGATAAATACCTACATTTATAAAGGTACCTTTTATTTAGAATTACAGTAATAAAAAATCCATGCAAAGTATTTCTGCTCGTAATGTATTTGCAACACAGTTGAGTTAAACGCTCGTTTACAGGTAATTTCAAAAGCGAATGATATTACCCGTCATAACAATGCTTAGAGATATCGCTGTTTCGCTAAAATCTAAAATTACTGTGGGTCGCTCGTATTACACTTATTTTATTTATACGGTATTTT
>JALPQI010011427.1:0-41889 GCA_025490895.1 Thaumatotibia leucotreta | reverse complement strand
ATCAGTTGCAAATTGTTTTCGCACCCTTTAGACTACTATCGCTGTGCTAGTATTTTCCTAGGAGTTTATTTCTACATCTATTTTTCTGAGCAGACATCGTAAACTGCGATCGAAATCCATTGAAGTATCTACTAGAGTTGTTACTGAGTCAAGTCAAAGTCAAAAATTATTTATTGAGTAGGCTTAGCAACAAGCACTTTCGAATAGACAATGATAAGTGTAATTTAATACTATATAACTGATTATGCTACTTATACATTGATATGACGGAATGTGTTTATTTATCATTAATATTATTATAGTATTAAACACTTATCATTGTCTAGGTAACCTAGACACTGATAAGTGTAATCTATGATATTAAACTAAAACTTCTTGGAATTGGTAAATATATTGTCTATAGATTTATATGTTCTTGTCATGATTGTCAATGTGACTCCGTCAAGTACTGGTTTTGTTTGATTATTTTCACATCTGCTAATAATTTTGGAACAATAATAAAAAGAGATTTAATGAGCATAGATTTTTCGAAAAAAAAGGAATATCGATTTTGTGTACATGTAATTGTAATAAAAATCTAAATCCAATAAAATTTATTCTAGAAAGCCACATCAAAAGCATGGTTCTTACCATGTAAAAAAAGAAACAAATTGTGCAATCTATCTGGATAAATTCGTTAAGTTATACGACTGTTTCAAAATTGATATTTTTTTTTATTATTTTGTTTGTAAGAAACAAAGTAATATTTTTCGATCTCGATGTAAATCTTCGGTTTGCGGGTTTAAAATCAATTAAGTAAGTTTTTTCAGAAAATAGCGATGCTGATTTTATTGTTTGCGCTGTTTCGCCATAAGAGTGAAAAATTTGGAGAGTTTTGGATAAAAGTTGTAAATCCAATACAAAAATGTAAATAGAACGCGTATGCTCACCGTTTCGCCGCCTGCGCACACCGTACCGGCAACGTTGCGTGTCATGCACGTAGCGTGTCGGGGCCGGCAAAATATTCTCGCCGACAATTCTTGCCGGTCCGTGCATGGCACGCGACGGTGTTGGCCGGCGACGGAACGCCCTAGTGGGCATAGCCTCATACTTTTCCATACAAAGAATATTTTTTTGTCTGATACGTTCATGCTACGGTCATGGTATGCTACGGTCTAGTGGGCAGAGACCTTAAAGCGTAATTTCAGTCCCGCTGTTAAGTTTCACCTTTGCCTATTGTAAAAGACAAGATTGAAGATTACAATCATATAAAGTTTTGTGTACTTGTATATAGAGCTGCTATGATCTCTTAAATGCCATTCCGTTTAGGTTCGGCCTGTTACTTTTTGACAATTATTCAGATTAGGTCCTAAACTGAATCGCATTAGTAGATCGAGGTAGCCGCCCCCAGGTACCAAATAAACCAAAGTTTAACCAAGATAAATGCGATAAGCATCCATTCATATGGCTGCACTAGCTTAGTAAAACAAATGCACAAATACTCGTGCACTAAATTTATGTCTACGTCAGGTGTCTCGCTGGACGGGGCTCATTCAGGTTAGGTTTAACCAGCTTAAGCCTTGAAATGCTAGTTTAGAATAGCCGCGTAGGAACTGTTGTACATCAATGAGCGTATAATATTCGGAAATAGGTGATCTAGGTTTGTAGCCAAGATGCCAATCGCTTAAGCTCAGTAGCGTAACGTAGTTTTCTCTCTTTGTTTCTTTTAACGTTATTTTTCGAATAATCGACTAAGTATTGTCGATTTCACCAAACTTTTCTTCCAAATTACTATGGAGTTTTGACGTTACTATCCGAGAATGAGCGTTATTGTTCGAAAAAACGATCGGTAAAATTGAGACTAAGTTAATTATTTGTAATAAAACTATGAAAACGGATAAACTCGCGTATATAACCTAACTTTAACTTTATTCCGACGTTTCCAACACTTTACAGGGTTCGTGGTCCACTCAAAGTCAGATGACTTTGACTAGTCATCCGCAGACCACGTTTTATTTCATGCGTAATCCTCGCGGTAATCGAAGAAAATATGTATTAATTTTATTTTGAATATTACAAAATTTCTTAACAAATAAACTTTTCTCTTTTTATTTAATTATTTACCTGAGAATCATGGCTTCGCTTTAAATTCGTCTTTCGCACTCTTCATTATATTATCTCAAACATATACTCTTCATATAAAAGTACGGGTCGATAGTATAATCAATGTCAACTTCATTCAGAATGACAGAATCGCAAAAAAATGCGAAGGCAGAAAAAAAACCTTTGAAACGATTGATCGTACGGATGTTATTTTAGTATCATATTACTTACTTGCAGCAAATTTTGTCTAGGTACTTTAAAAACATTTAAAACAAGTTTTTCACTAACCAGTCCGTGAGCGCGATTAGCCTAAATTAGAAAAAATTACGAATACTTTCGCGGTTTTTCCGATTTTGGACAATGTGAGATGGAGCGAGATCGCGAGACTGCTTTACACTACTTTCGTATAACTGCATCCTTTATATTGGCCTACGTAGGGCCAATGTGTACTGCGACCTTTAAAGTGAAGCACAGGAAAATATGTTTACATTTAATTTCTTTAATATTTTGAAGTGTGAATGTACCTCCTAAGTACTAATGATTCTGAAAATTATAAATTGACTATACATGGCCTTACGATTAAAGTTGCTCATTATCAATTTACAAGATTCTGAAAGCATTTACGAGTTACCGTGTAATCCGTGTGTTCAGCAAACAGCGACGTGTTTTGCAAATTACATTTTAAAAGTTACTTACATCCCGGATGTGCACTACAGATATAAAATAGCACTAAACTGTACCGATCAACGGTCCATTAGATTAGATCGTTTACATTTCCTCACTTAAAATGCATGTAATTAACATTTTATTGATCGTAAGCAGTAAATAACCCATTAATCTACTTGATACGACACGGAGCCGACGACGAATGACGAATATTAATCGTGTCAGGTGCTTTATTGAAAACTTATTATATTATAAACCTAATTTTACAGGTATTATTACTCGTTTTATAAGCCAACCCTCGTGTATTAATGCCTAGCATTATGCACCAGTCGTATAAATAGTTATTTGTACAAATGATCAATCAATGAGACGTATCTGTTTTAATTTATTAATTTTTAATACATGTGGAAGGTAATGCCATACCAGTAGCAAGTCCCGATCTTTCCGGATCTTACCTGAAAACAAAAACACGAATTGTAAGCTAGACATGTAGGTAGTAGCATAATAACTGGATCCGATACACATCTGAAACCATATCACAAACATAAACTTATATAGGTAGATAATTGTCTATGTCATAATAAACCCACACTAAGCTGGCCTGAGGCATCATCATCCGAAAAAGGAATTAAAATTCATAATATCAAATCAAAAATTTAATGTAAACTGTTATAAACTCAAACATGTAGACTTGTACTGTATTTAACTGGTATGTTTATTTTGTTTACTCTTGCTTTCCCACCTAGTCCTATCCTGATCTTAAAATATATGCATGCAATTAATATTTTATCACGAGTCAGTAAATAAGCTATTAATCTCCGTTACTTCATGTCTGCCGCCTCCCAGTGACAGAGTAGAGTATCAATCCAGTCGAGTCACTTGACTTGACCAATACTTTACTGCGCCGCCTCAGTGACGAGGTAGAGTATCAATCGTGTCGAGTCACTTGACCACTAATTCTAACTAATGGGTTGTAGGACTTGAATTTATTAACTGGGGTCTCCTTTATGTAAAACAGATTAATGGTTGTTGGGTGAAAATGTTTAATTACTTTATCAGGTTTTAAACATCTTTAAGAAAAATCTAGGAAAATATAGAGAAGAAATTAACTAAACAGGAACAGATAGAAGCAAGGTACTTTAAAATTAAATAAATCCGAGCGTGGGAAGGCCCCCCACAAGATGGAGCGACGACCTGGTAAAGGTTGCGGGTGTCCAATGGATGCGGACAGCTCACGACCGATCTTTATGGAACTCTCTGGGAGAGGCCTATGTCCAGCAGTGGACGTCAATTAGCTGATGATGATGATGAGCGATCATTTGGCATAGCCCAGCCGTTACATGTAAATCAGGTTGGATTCGAGACAAGTCGGAGGACCTTGGAGATATCCGATTGAAGTTGGATTGGAACATGTCTAATTTGGTGATTATAATATTATTCATGCGTATATACGCATAGTCAATAGGAGAGGCCTATGTCTAACAGTGGACTGTGGTAGTCTGATGATGATGAATATTATTAAGAATTGTATTCTTTAATTTAAACTAGTTTCGTAGTCACATTGCCGTTTAATTATCGCTATTGGTCTGTAAATTACAGTGTCGGACAAAATGGATCATACACTTACTTGAAACTTACATTTTCTCTCCTAACAACTTTACAGTTTCCACTACACATGTTGCATCTAAGGAAACTGGTGTCACATTTCATAGCCAATTTATACATAGGAAATAAAATTTACATTGTTTTGAATTTTTTTTATTTATCTAGTATTTATTGATAGTACTAAAATTTTGCGCTGGTCAAATTAAGTCATACAATAGTGTAATTACGAAATTATACTTAAACTAATATTTTGTGTGGCCTCCTTTAGCTTTCAACACTGCTGCTAACCTTTGAGGCACGCTTTCCACTAATGATTTCAGGTATTCAGGGTCGATATTATCCCAAGCTTCTTCCAATGCCCTGAAGTAAGAGTCCTTATTGCTTACATCCGTTTTGTTGATTTTAGTATCCAAATATGACCATAAATTCTCAATAGGATTGAGATCGGGCGATTGTGGAGGCCATTGAAGCAGTTTGACTCTATTTGTCTTGAAGAATGCAGTAGATTTTTTAGCTGTATGCTTTGGGTCATTGTCTTGCTGAAATACATACCGACCCTCCAAGCCGGTTTTAATCAAAGAAATCTCCAAATTTTCTCGTAAAATGTCGACATAATCATCAGCAGTCATTATCCCATTAATTCGAGCTAAGCTACCCACTCCAGACCAAGCAAATGAGCCCCACACCATAACATTGCCCCCACCGTGCTAAACGGTTTTTTGTATGTTTCGTTCGGCTAACGCTTCGCCAGGTTTACGCCACACTCTGAACCGCGTTTTTTGCCCAAATAGCTCGAATTTACTTTCATCAGTCCATAATACTGATTTCCAGAACTCCAACGGCTTTCCAATGTGTTTTTTCGCAAACTCCAGTCGCTTCTTGATGTTAGTTTTGCTGATAAATGGTCGCTTGGATGCTAAACAGTTTTTTAAACCAGTTTCTTTGAGCCTGCGACGAACTGTTCGAGAACTAACCTTAAGATCCATCATTTCCATAACAGTTCTTGATGATAGTTTTGGATTTAGCTTTACATATCGAACAATTCTCGCATCCTCCCGCTGAGTTGTCGACCGCTTGCGACCGGGTCCAGGCAAGTTGGCCACAGTTCCTAGTTTTTTATGTTTCTTCCAAATGTGCTGTACAGCTCCAACCGAGATGGAATATTTTTCGGCAATTTTCCGAAACGAAATTTTCTTTTCCTTATCACGGACAACCAGATTGCGAATGGCGATGGAAATGTGCTTTCCTGGCATCTTGAATATTGAAATATTGCAAGAAAATTGTCTAGGACTATCTAGAATGACAGGATGTCTAACTTACGTTTATTTTCAGTCAGTTTATTACGTTACATAAGTAATTATTTGTAGTAAAGCGTTCGTATTATATATTTTGTCCAGAGCAAAACGACGGGGTTAAATTTAATAAGCACTAATAGACAAAATTTTAATAATTTCTGTAATTTCTTACTAATAATAATATAGCTCATTAAATGTTCTAAAAGTATTCTATAAAAAATGAAACGTGACGAACTTAATAAAAAAAATATATTAGAAAATATATTTTGTGAGCACGTGTATGATCGATTTTATCCAGCACTGTAAATCATAATACACAATCTCCATGTTATGTCCTGTTTTATACTTGAATCTAAGCCAAAACTACCGTAGCTGGAAGCCACAATATAAATATCTTAAATCACACACGTCATATGATTTATGTTCAATGAAACATTATTCTGCATAGAAGACACAGTACCGGTTATTTTCGTAACCGATGCGAGTCGCCATTTGCAAATGCTTAAACAATATAACCTATGTATGACGTCAAAGAAAACGAATGTACAATGACAGCTTTACGTATTTCGTTAAGTTTGAAATTGGGGCACTAAATGCCCACATGGTTAAATCACCAAGACAAAACAGAATACTGATCTAATTTTTATGCTAATATTTAAATGTATTTTGATTTGATTTGACTTTGTAAGAATCTAAACGACGGTTCCTGAATCAGATGATTCCACTCAATCGGAAAGATCCACGAATCTGTCAAGTTCGTTACCAATTCATTGATTTATTCTCATATTAAACAAGCTTATTTACTCCATTTAGTTTTAGGCCATACGGAGATAAGCCTAGTCTCCGTATGGCCTTAAGCTCGTTAATTAATGTAAGAACATTCGATAAAATTGGTAACTGACATTAGACTCGTCGACACAATCATTGATTGAACACGGAGTGAACTGCAGTCAGAATAATATGGATAAGGACAACTAATTTTGGTTTTATATCTGTTGCTGAGAATGCTGAGTCAGGTCCCGTGTTTGATGAGAACTATGATCAAACTCTGCCTAACCAAGTGACTAGTTTACGAACTTTAGTGCATTGGCATATCAAAACTTATTAATTTAAACTTTCACGATTATCACATGTTTTAACGACAAAAAGGTACATAATCAGTTTAATACGTAAATTTAAGTTGAATGTTATCCTGATGTTTCGAGCATGAAGTTAACACCCATGGTCGTAGACAGACAATTTACGCGAATAACGCGGAGCGGAACAGAGCTGTGCGAGCTCGGCCAATGAGACCGCATCACAGTGTTTCGAATTCAAATTTGAAGAATATCATTCGTCAATTTTGCACAGCTCCGCTCCGCTCCGCGTCAGTGGAGCCGCACCCTAAGTCCTGTTTGTCGTTAAAATATAATCAAACTTGATTTCAACTTCGAAACTTAGAAAAATAGGATTAAAACCAACAAAATCGAAGATAAGGATTAATAAAATATTGGAAAAATGACGGTTGGTATTTGAAAATAGAAACGAAGTAAACGCGGTAAAGTGCTTGGAAAGGAAATGTGGAATCTAACAAATGTATCGGACGGATATTGAGTTTCGATGTCGTAGCGTTGCGTGTCTGCTACTCTCGCGGTAATAAAATAATACTCCCCATATTATCCACCATTTTTATATTGCACACTCTCTGAGGAACGAGATTACGCAGCGATAGGAAATTTAATATTTAAAATTACTTGCCTTACTCGCGAGTTCGTTTAAATATTAACGTGGGGAATAGACGTACATTTTAAGGGTTTTGGGAATACATTTTACATAAACTTCGAGGAAGACGAGACATTTTACACGAAGCTTAAGTACAAAAATCTAAATTTGTGATCAGTGTCTACATTTCTTTCTTGTTCCACGGAGCACATTAATCAATTCATGGCGTTCTTCATTTACTTAGTAAAGGAGCATTCCAGGAAAACATATACATTTTGTCGCTTACTTGTAGCTACCCTAATAAAATGTACTAGCCGCTAGGAAACATATATATATATTTTTTAATTTCTCAAAAGTATTGAAAAGACAGTGTCGCTTACGCTTTCACGTTTCCATGGAATGTCACCAAATCAGAATTTATGCAACTTTTGCCAAAGTCATATTAAATGAAATAATATCCGTACATGGATATCCCTAGTTAGCTCTCATTAAATTCTAATATCAAACATGGCTGCACAAATAATTCAAACAGCGATTTATTTACATCAAGTATCCGTTTAATAGCCTTACCTATTCCGACCGATCAAAATGAATTTAAATCACGCGGTGAATTTAAACGATCGAGTCAACGATTTGACAATGATGAATTATTCCCCTAAACAGTTGAGGCACGAACAATATTCACATGTATTTTAATACGGAGGTGGGCGTGTGATTGTATCACTCGTGTAATAACAGTGTTGGGAAACAACACTGGCTGGAGACACATTAAGGACCTACCGCGAACGATCGAGGTGTTGTCTCCCTGTCACACTTACGTATACAATTTGCAAGTGCAATAGAGAGGAAACACTCGATCCAAGTTCGTGGTAGGTCTACTGGTCGGGCATTATACATTTGTGCTTTGAGGAGCTTTGCGTGACTCATCGTGCTATTGGAGACACTTTAGCTTTAGCTATTAAAGACCTGGATTGAAAATAGAATTTTAAATATGTAGTACCTGGAATATTTAATCAGAGTTTTTTTCAGCTTCATTAAAAATAATAAATGTGAACTTAACGCCTTAAGCACGTCAACGATTGGGCTAAATATAGGTAAACCATTAGTTGCATGCGTCGGTTAGTTTGGGATTGTTGAACAATCATTGGAGATTGCGAGAATAATATTTTATCTCATATTGATAAAAGGACGAATAGTCGTGTATTATAATTTAACCTTTAGTATGCGATAGCGTCAAACAGTTAATTCCATATTTGACTTTGACTGCTATTTTATACAGTCTAATTGGAATGGAGCAGATCTGCTACTAAGCATAGGAAAGGTTAAATTATCCTTGCCTTTATGTTTTATTTGCAATAAAAAAGTATTTTGCAAGTAATTATTACGACATTTGCGTACTCATTATTACGCACTTAAAATAAAGACAAAAGACTGAAAAGCCTCCACGTGTCACCGGTTTGAAATACAGACACGTGAAACGGATTAGCAATTGTTAAAATTATATGACCACCTAAACCAAGTCGATTACCTGCCTTAGTTACTAAACCAGGAAAACCAAATTTTTGGAATTTCTTCCTCATGTTTCATGATAAAATGGTAATAAAAAACCTTTCGGTGCCTGTATAGTATACCTATGCCAGTTCTGCCGGTACAACTCCTGTGCAAATTATTTACGGGTGTGTAATGATCCGTATAAAAATACTTAATATATTTTTCTCAAACATGCAATGAAATGTTGTAGTTAAGTGCCAAAAAAGTGGCCGGGAAGTAGCTCGTTGCCGGCCTAGGCCGGCAAGTACCTCTTTTTTAATTTTCATTTGACATAGGGTTGTGACCTGGCATCTTGGCTTTTAGCCAATAATTATCTGTAAGTAATATTAGTATAAAAAAAAATGATTGGCAAATTTTTGCAGTTATAATTAGGTATTTAAATTATATAATTTAAAATAAATGTATAATAACTACTCAAAATAATATTTAAAAAGCAGTATTATACGGCGCGATCCGTCGGCCCCGATCACTGCATGCGATTAATTGGACCCAACCGACCGCGTCGTCTAATACCGCTTTTTTAAATAAAAACTTTGCAACTTTCAAACAGGTCAATCTTAAAAAAAAATGAGGTGTCGCTGTCGTATTTGACTTTTGTTGTGTTTCAAAGACTTAGTTATGTAGTTGACTTATAATTTCTTAGAAAGGTGATATTTTTTTTTGTTTCATTTCATTGAATGTTTGAGAAAAGCATTATACATACCTCGGCCATGAAGTGACGGGTTGCCGTCCGAATACTATCCGGCCTCGCTTCGCTCGGCCGTCTACATATATTCGGCCGGCAACCAGTCACTTCCCGGCCTCGGTAGTAATGTACTATTCATTCGATATAACAACAAAAAGTATATTTTCGAAGTATATAATCGTTCATTGTATATAATAAACTTTTGGTATAATATTAAAATATCTATTATTGCTTAGTATAATGAATAGTTAATATAACACTTATTTTGAATAACCTTCATACGGTATAATTCTCATTTGATATACAATAATAAACTTTTCTGGGTTGCAAAAAAAAAAATAACCTCGAAGACTAAGGCGGGAGCAAAGCTCCCGCCTTAGTCTTCTAACCTAACCTATCCGAGTCGGATCTGCCCCGGAACGTTTTGTTCGCTCGCTTCGCTCGCTCACTGCAGATTTAGTCCCCATTCGTTAGTAATTATGATCAAAACCAAATTTTATTTAGGAGCCAATATCTTGGTAATTATCAAGTTTTAAGAAAAGTAGCGTTATACTATAAGATCATTATACGAAATATGAATTAAACTAAAAGTATGTTATATGAAATAACATTATTTCTAATGATTATTATATAAAATAATAATGATAACATTTGTAAATATATTATTTGTTGTTATATGATTCAATAATTATATCAAATGAGCGTTATTGCGACTAATATTATATCAAAAGTTGTTATAACCTTCGTGACGCACCCATTATTTACGAATGCACTGATGTCGCTATCACCGTATATCAATTACTACTGTAAAATTTTGTGTCACATCCTCAACTACACCCTGTATAAAACCCCGCGACTTTGAATTCGACCGACTTTGCGAGCATCGTAGCAATTCAATGTCAGTTTTATCGATGAGTTTTACTGGTGACAAAGTTTCGATGTCGGTTGTAAAATATACGGCAAGATATTTACGAGCGTGTACAGTCGGCAGCGGGATGTGTAGCACGCGTCGGCTGTCCTTCCCACGTTCCGTATTCAAATATTTTAGTTTATGCGCCGTGCTTTATGGGTACCTCCGTACGCCCGCGATCTTGTACTCTTTGACAGAAGGAACACAAGCAAATAGTCTTAAAGTCTATTTTCCTTGTACCGCTACTAAACCATTTATCCGCTGCGTGGAAACTGTGATGCCTGATTTGAACAATAACATAGATCTTCAATTTCTTGGAAAATTAGAATCCGAATTTTTGTGGGTAGAAACATACAATGAGATATATTGTGGGCAGAAAAGATATGTATTATAATATTCAGTAAATATTAATAGGTTCGGTTAGAATCGTATTTACTAATGTTATTAAATTTCCGTTTTCTGTAGGTATCGTTATTTGTAAGCGGTTTAGTAAAAATGTTTAGTCGATCTAGACATTTATTTCGTATAAAGGTAGAAGCCAATTTTGTTCTTATATTAAGCGACAAATCTTTGATTTTAGCCTGCACATAAATAGTTTTCCCATTTCAACACGCAACGTGTACCGACTCTGAAATCTGGACAGCCAGGTGAATTAAAATTGACAGGCCATCATTAATTTTCAAATGCCGAATAAAGAATGGCTGTTCTATTTTTAAACGGCCCAATCTGTCAACGGTTGAGCGCGCATGTTGTGCGACGACGAATGGTTGCAAACGATACCTACCGTCGTCGACACTGTTCACTTACAATTTGTAGCCCTTATTGAAAGGACATAAGGTCTATCTGTCAGTTCAGCGATTTGTTGTTAGTACATCTGTTGTCTATTTCGAGATTTGTCGCTGTCTGCACCGGAACAGAGACAACTCTTTTTTGAGACACGAAAATGTTTATGATGAAAGAAAATAACATAACTGACACTTGGTTGTATATCAGCAGTCCCATTTCTGTGACATACAGATTATTTTTATCTACGGCATTATTTTTATAGTTCGCGCTTGTAAGGATCTAATTTTAAATGCAATACCAAGGATTTCAACAACAGCGCTACTCTCATCAAACCATTAGGATAACTAATAGGCTTCAAGAACTCTTAATTTGGCAATGTATGTCACAATGAACATAGTCTTCGACCCACTTTTTGTATTTTTTTAAGACAGAATTTTCTGCTCTATACAATGGCGAGGAGGCTGGAACGCACGATTTTTTTTAAATTTGCCAAATGAAGGGTTAAGGCAATGAGTTCGCTATTTGTGTCATAAACAAAGAATTGATTCCTGGCTCAAATAATTTATTAATCTTAATAAAATAATGCAATCCCAATGCGGATACAGGAGTACAGTGATCAAGTTTATAATTTAAAAGATAAATTTTCCTTTCCGCCTGTCAGTTTCCCCTACTTGCTTACGTATCGCCTTTGTGCTGACTGAACGCATTTAGCTAATTTGAATGGCTGCTTAAAGAGAGGTTTGAATTCTTTTCTTTGGCGGCTCCCGATTGTGGGAGCCGCATTCTCGTTGTACGGAGATTTTAAACTGAAAACGGCACAAACGATCGAATAAATAACGCAGATACGACTTTTTACTAAGCACGGAACCGTCGAATTTTGGACAAAAAGGAACTAAGGGAAAATATCGGAGGGCTTTGAACTCGCTAAAATCAGATGCAATTTAGTTCCAAGTAGATTTTGTTTTAATATCGAACCTCTACCTCAAGGGATGACGTATATTGCGAGCTGTTGAGACACGAAATGTTAGTTTTCAGTAAATAATTTATAACTTTAATGTACAACGGAAGTAATTTATCTCATCTTCGGATCTATTTTTGTACTTGAAAGCGTCACAGACGACTTTTGCAATACGGCTCCAGTTTGAATACGCCTTAATACTTCACAAACTTTTGATAAATTTATAAGATTGCAGCAGAGTAAGTATTAAAAGAGTACTCCATCCTCAATCATGTATTATTATCTTCAGAGATTCCCTCGGGTCATTATCAATAAAGGTGATATATGGCAAAAAAATAGTAATAGGACACATCTTTCTAAAAATTAAAATTGGAAAGTGCCCTATCAAGCAAAATAATCTGAATTGAGCTTTTTAAATAAATCCTGAATATCTGATTATTCCAGATCAGGACTTGCTTGTGCTTGTTGGAATAATCTTTGTGCGCTACAATTTCAATTAGGTGACGTAATCTAATACTTGGCGAAAATATGCATTCCTAATAATTATTTGCATTTACCATGCCAAGTTTCATTTACTTCAGCATAATAAGGAATCGTTGCAACAGGAGTAACTTCGATTGTATGGCGACGGCTCGGCTGCTTTAATGCTTCTGAAGTACTCATAGCTTGAATTGATTCACAAAAGGATTTTTTAAGGTTTGATTTCAGTGGGACCTAAAATACGACGATAATGATGATTCTCAATCGCACAACAATCACTAGGGACATTAAGAACCAATTACTATACACGCTGTACAAAAAGTGTAACGTAATCGTAGCGGTAAAAATAGCGAAAACTCTAACAGGACTAAAAATAACTTACTGTCCTTGTTACACTGTAGTAATAACTTCACAAACTTTTGATTTAGACGATTGTACTCGCGTATTTGCACTGCAGACATAAATTTAATGAGCTCAGTTACGTCTCTGTTTTATGTAACTTTCTTTTAATAAAGGCTAAAAGCAATTGCGAATCTGAATATTAAAATCGCTTATTCGATGATCATAAATTAAATTCTTTATGAGCACTGCAAAAATAACGGTTGTATTAAAGTCGGGTTCAAGTTTCTCGCATTCAGAGCTAAATAAATGTTGACTTCAGTATCGATCCGGGTTTTTCCATTAATTACACCGATCACAGGGTTTGGATCGTCGCGTTCAAATGACCCATTTTTTCTAAACGAAACCAGATAAGGCCATCTCTGGCTGTCTCCACATTAGTTAATGAGCTACTATTCAAGGAATAGCTTCTTTAAAAGCTGCGAGATAAGGTTGAAATCGTGATTAGTTATCTCTTTATGTGACGAATGTTTCTTGAGGAGCCGTGGGCGAAACAAGTGACAAACGACTCGCTCTGTCGGGTGATAAAGCACTGATTATATTACACTGCATTTTGCCTTCATAATTAATTGACATCGGTTATCTAAGCCGCTTTACGGCCCCACTGACTTTGATAACTAACCAGGCGGTTTGATAATAAATAATAACTCAGAACATTCTGATTTACAGACTTGATTCTCATTACTTATAAAGATTTTTTATGACTTAGTGCTTTACAAGAAGTAATTTAGTATCTGAAGTGTGGGATATTAAACAATAAAACTGCTTTGTATTTTATTTGTTTAAAGTTTAACGTATAATAACAAGGCGGACTTAATCATATCATGCATTATCAGCTCATCGCACATTTGTTTGGTTGGATGTAACGAGACACTTACAACATTTAACCATTTATATATAGGGCAACGCCGTTGCGTTAACTTTTTTTAATACCGTTGTATTAAAAAAAAATGACGACGCTAATCGCCTTTATATTGTATATTTATTTCTTGTACAATCTTGTTTGTACTAAAATGTGGCGAGGAGGCTTGAATTAACAAATTTTCCCAAAATAATTAGTTTTTAGCACATTTGCCGGCTTTATGGGGTAATTTATATACTACATAAATGTCTTCTTACTTACAACCAATAGTTTTCACATAATATTTGCACGATCGAGAAATAAAGACCCTATTTTGTAAACAATGTATCTATAAAAAAACAATAGAACACATCGACTGAGTTTAAAAATGAAACGCATTTTTTCGCTAGGACTGTCCGCATCGCTAGGCGAGCATTTTTAATTTTAATTAGCGAAAATAAGGGACGCGCAATTTTAACAACATTTTAAAAAAGTAGCAATAAAGTGCGTTTCCGAAACATTATTGCCAGTAATGGGTGAAATGAAAAAGGCAATTTGAAGCTTTCATCGCTGAAAACGTGCAGTGCGGGATTTATTTTTTATCACTTTATTATTTTATTGCAGGCGCGGACTGCCGCTCGTTTCACGGTTTACTTTTCAACGGGTTGGGCAATAAATTCTACAGCTTTACCTATATTTAATATTTTACAGGTTTTTTAAATTGTGTTCAAATGTTCTGTTTGAAGCGACAGATAAAACAATCAAAACGTTTTTGATTTTGAAGAACATAAAACCGATACAGTGCAATTTTAAAGCGAAACGCCAGTGTTTGTTTTTTCCATTCATATTTGTCGCTTACATACAGGCTTAAGTACTGTGGCCCTACTCAAACTCCGCAAGTTTCAAGAATTTGTCTCTGTCACTCTAATGGCGCCTTAATAATTATATTAAATACATTTTATGATATGAGTTTTTTTTCCAATTACAAGATCCATAATATTTTCTTCGGTTACCGCGAGGATTACACATGAAATAAAACTTTGAAAACGGATAAACTCGCATATGTTAACTAACTTTAACTTCATTCCGACGTTTCGAACACTTTACAGGGTTCGTGGTCTGCGGTTGACTACATAAATGTCCTCCGCAGACTACGAACCCTGTAAAGTGTTCGAAACATCGGAATGAAGTTAAAGTTAGTTAATATACGCGAGTTTATCCGTTTTCATAGTTTTATTACAAGATCCAATTTTTTTATGAATTTGCATAAAATACTCTTTCTAAACTGTCGCATAAACTATTTCAATACTCGTGGTAGCGGTACTAAGCGCTACCATCTTAACGAATGCACTTCGGGCGCACGCGGCATTAATCGTCACGCGCCTGCTATACGGCCACATCTCAAAATACAATTGTGTGGTAAAAGTGACCATATTTTCCAGCAATACGGCCACATCTTCCATAAAATTATTTTTGAAATGTGGCCGTATAGCAGGCACCCGGCATTAATATTAGCCGCAGTGGTATTTATTATTGCCACTCCGGGTACTTTAACGATGTATTCATTTATCGTTTACTTCATTTTGGAATTCTTCGTATTGTGTTACACGATTTAATAGGATCGTGATCAAAACAAAGGGGAATGGTCGTTAAAAAATATTTGTTTTTTATTTGAAAGATAATAGAGCTGCATTGCGACTTTTGAGATCATTATAATCAATAAAGTAAATGTCATGGGACTGACATGTACCTATGACATTTGTGTAAAATCGACCTAGTCCCACTGTTTACTATTTTTTGCTAAGATATGCAGTAATAAAGTTGATAAATTCATAAAAAGATTCTCTCACCGGGACCCTGGAAAGTTGGGATTTCCAGCTTTCTAAACAGTTTCTTACTCTCTATTAGGCTACAAAGGACGACACAAAGCTCAAAGCATCACGGTCAAAGATTCGAGATGATAGTTTTACAAACTCCCTAATAAACTCAAGAACAAATACCCATTAAATAACTTCTCCGCAAAACGTTTGATGTGACACACGTACGATAAAATTTGTCGCGACCCACGACAAAAAGCGTAAACAACCCAAAATAACGAGCGAAATCACCGAAATAGGTGGTTATTCTTATACCGCGGTTAATTGCCGGTTTTTTCCTGGGCCCCGATTCTGTAATTTGTCTTCTCAGAAATGAGTCGCGTCGTCGGTTCGAGACATGTAGATGTCAGTTTTTTTTCCGTGCACCCCTCGTCCGGCGTAAATTACGCTTTAGTAGAACACCCCGGGGAAACGTTAGACGGGTTCCGTAATTACTGTTTTAACTGCTCGCGGAGAAATGTCAAACGTTACTTATTTCGGTTGGAATTGCCTACCATTCTGTTTTTTGTGGTGTTGCCGTGATTATAAAAATATTTAATGCGCGATTTAATTTCTTTGGTTCTCAAGCCTTTGGGCACAGTTAATGGGATATTAGCTGAAGAATATTTTATGAACTGTTGTTATATTTTTTATTGTAAATATCGAAGGTAATATAATTTTCTTTAATATTCCTATTTATATTCGATTTGATAATATGTCATCATAAGGCACTGAGATTCTCAACTGAAATTGACATTATTACATTTTTGTTTAGCCTTTAAAACGTTGTGCGCTTATCATCTTTTGTATAATAATCACTAAATAAATAAAAAAACAAACTTCAACTGATTTCTCCAAGATACCATCATCAGACTCCGATTTGGTGCCAACGGGACTATACCCGTCTCAGGGCTATACCCGTACGATAAAAAAATTGTAAATTGGTTGACAATTTTTGGAGATATCGAGTAACAAGGATACAAAAAAAAATCGGTCAGTTGGGAACCTTTTCCTTTTTTGAAATCAGTTAAAAATTAGGTAACATTATAATCATTCTATTCACAATAAACAGAAAAATGCCTGTGTAATTATTGGTCTATAAATGTTTCCTTACGTTTGTATTACCTATTCCACAGACAACATAACCTCAAGACGTAGCATAGCCGGGCGACCCCCTCTGTCACGCATACGGTGAATTCACTCCATATTAGAGCCATGCCTCCATTCCTAACTTCAGTTTGCGGCCGGCGTTCATGAGATAATTACGAAAGTTTTAAAGTGATTTACGTCATGCAAAATGCATTACTGTTGCGTGAAATTGTGTGGCAAGAATACAAAAACATCTAGTGTGCAAAAAGATGGTATTTCGTTTCACAAGTGAGCTATTTTTCATAAATTTCAATTAAAATTAAAAATAGTTTAAGCATAAAATCTAGTGCGCTCGTTGATGTCTTTTTACAAAGTCTCTTTCTAATACTTTGCACGAAGTATAACTCCCTCCTTGTCTAGCGTAACGAGCAGGTAGGCCGTCTGAACTAGGGATGACCGTAGAGTATGTTTGTTTACTATCGATAAGGTAACTAAATATAAATTAAAATCTTTATTCTCAATCGTACCAAGCAACAGTCTCTGCGGTGGAGTCTCCATATCCGAACTAGTGATGTCTATGCCTGCAGTCTGTTTACTATCGATAAGATATTACGACTATAATTCAATTATCCTCAAATAAATTCTGGTTTAGTGTAAAGTGTAGAAGTATAATTTTCAAAAATACTATTATGTTCAATAACATTGTGTATCTTCTCTAAATGCCCAAACATGAAAGAAATGTGGATGAATGCTACAAAACGGTCACATGATTGGTTTCCTGCTCCTAGCAGTGTGATATGTTCTTGACACTTTAAACCGGAATATTTCAAATTAACAAAAACGAATAATAGACGAATTTGATATAGAACGTATTTTAATGGTAGTTTTTTGGTAACTTTGTAACTACGAGTTAATGATTGTACAAATAAAAGTATATTTTATAAAATTCTTTTATTTATTGTCTCAGAAAAGATATATTGTGATATTAATATTTGACCGCAACTTTGTCTGCGTGGATGATGATGATAAAATAACTATCCTTTGTCCTTTCCCGGGACTTAAACTATCTCCATTCCAATTTCATCTAAACCGGTTTAAATGTGAAGATGAAGACACAGCAGAGCAGACAGACAGTACAAATATTTTTTTTATATAAAATTCATTTCACATAATCTAGCTAGCATCATAAGCTAGTATCATGATATATCTTCATCTGCGGGGATGATGATGATAATGATGATGATGAATGAAATATCGTCCTTTCCCGGGTCTTAAATAATCTCTATTCAAAATTTCGTCTAAATTGGTTCAGCGACTTAAGCGTGTAGACTCAGTAAACTGACAGACATACTTTCGCATTTATGGTATGCATTAGTACGGATATGGATTTACGGTTTTGTCGGTAAGTCTCTGACAAATATCGAATTGTGAAAGCGATAGACATTGTAACCATCGATACTTTTATCGACATTCGGAAATCACTAGCGACCGGCGGACATTTTTGTTTTACACCTCATTGACCTTGAAACGACGAATCACAACACAGTTAGCTCATGTTACGCCGCCCGCACCTCAGCATTTTTGGCAGCATCGGTTTAAATAAAATAATTGTCTAAAGCTACGTCTTTAGGTTATGTTGTCTGTGACCTATTCTTATGAAAGTCAATTCAATATTTTATATTGGCGGTGCATTTCAAAGCAGATTAAAAAATAAATTTCCAACAAGGCTTAAAATACATTACGTCTGTAGCATACTGAATAATTGAAATCGAAAACCGAGCGCCATTGCGGTCTCATTCTGAGCAGTATGCAATCAATACTTTGCGTCTGACGTTACAAGTGAAAAAAACACGTACGAGGTTTGTGGTTGAACTGGGTCGGAAAAGGGTATTTTGACGTCATTTTGGACTTTTTCGCGAAACACATTAACGACAAGCGTTTGTAGCTTTGTGGATGACGTGGAATTACTCCCTTGTTTTAACTTCCTGATGGTTTAGGTTTCCTTCGTGATTACATTTGTATTAAGCTCTCCCTGAAACTGCATAATTGACAAAAATATGTTAGTCTACTAGTAGTTTTTAGTTCGCTGAGTTTTGGCCATTTTGGGACAGAATTTCGTGTTTACTGTTTTGTTTTGTTTGCACTGTGTTCCTGTCTCGAATAAACCTTTTTCTTTCGAAAAATTGTTGGTAATAATATTTTAAAACCACGATTACTTAATCCTTACTGCAATTGAGGTTTTTTTACTCTCATGCTAATTGGGTGTCCCTAAAATTGAAAATGCCCATTAACGTAAATTTTTACGAACGTGTTTCACGATATGTGCCAAAGACAACAAATGATAAAGAAAGTTAGCCACATGTTAGTATAGCCAGTTAGCCATCGTTGTGTTTACATTTTATCGTTTTCTGCTCGCGCATGGAATAGGTCGATTTGTATAAGAATGTCCCACGATTTATTCCCGATACACGTTTTTGCACAATCCACCCTATTCCTCGTCGTAGTTTGACATTGCACTTACGCCCTTATTCCCCGCTTTACAGTTTGACGTGCACAATGTGGTTGCGTTTTACGACCGGCCCGAAGATTTACGCCCGCCGCGTACTTTATATACGCACGCTTATGATATTTACGATTACCGTCATGCATATTTAAGGGTTGGATACATGGATGAATGTTAAACTCATTGAGGTACCAGGCACTAAGAGCCCTGAAATTAGTTGTTACTGGATTTCAATACGTGACTGCTGCCTTCCGCGAACTACGAAATCCGCAAATTTCGGGGATTTTTCTCAGTGAAATTTACGAACATCGGTGTTTGCGGTAGCATAATAGCGGGCCAGTATGCTTAGCATATGATTGGTATGCCAGTATGTCGCCGCGAGATAGATTTTCCATCTTTTACTAACTATATGAATAAAAGAGGGATGGCTAGTGTATCTCGCGGCGACATATATTGTCGCACTGATCCTGTGCTAAGCCTAATACAGATACATATACATAGGAAAGGTAGGTATCAGCCTCCGTAGCCTAGATGGTAGTGACCGACCGGAAGTCATGACGTAACCTACCAATAAGCCAAGTGCCTGTTTACAATTTCTATATGCCTGTTTACAGTCATTAGATTAAAACAAATGAAAAGCTCTGATGAAGCTGTTTGTAAATCACGTGTGAGAATCAGAAACAAGGTTTAATAGTCAACCGACGTCAGACACGCACATTTTAAACCTTATAACAATAGCATAGGGTATAAAACCTTCAGTGTCGACTTTAGCATTACATATCACATTGCAGTGTTTACCTAGGGCACCTAGACTAAGCCCCTGCACTTGACACGCTAGGTCTCAGCGCGGTCTAGCCTCACCCTTATGTGGCGTCCGTGACCCCGCGGCACAGATCTCACCTGCTAGATAGACTGGATGGCTTATGCCCAGAGCGCCTACCGCGAACCACGAACGAAGTTGCCTCTTTCTCGCACTTGTGAATTCGTAAGTAAGTGTGACAAGGAGGTAATTCATTAGAGGTTTGCGGTAGGGCCTCTGGCCTGCTACCGCGAACACTGAAGTTCGTAAATGTCGGACATTTGTCTCTATCACTCCAACGAAGGCGTCATTAGACTGATAGAGAAAAATCTCCGAAATTTGCGAACTTCGATGTTCGCGGTTGAAAGCCTGGCCACGACGACATTGTAGGCGACCGGCGATATCGACCTCTTGCTCCAATTGAAGCGCAATTGCAACAACAATGAGTAAATCAATCGGTACTTACTTGTATTGTATTATTTTGTTGCGTTCATATTTAAATTTACTTACACAGTAATTTTTTTAGTAACACTTGTATTAAGTTATTGAAAATCGTATTGTTACCATTTGGAAGTGTCAATATGAGAACATTTATGTATTCCGTGCGCCGGTATTTACCTATTATACTGTATTCTACAAAAGACCTATGTCGTAGACGTGTGGTCGAAACAAATCCAATGATTTTATTGCAAGGTCATGAACTCATGAGTTTTACCATAGATGATGTTTTCTAATATTGTTGCAACTGAGTTGCATATCTCGCGGCGATATATTTTGTACCTAAGCAAAAGAACACGAGTACGTAACTGATAAACTGTTAAGAAGTCGTAAGCCATCATGATGAGAAAACTAATGGAGGTAGTCTATGCCTTGCGGCATGCGATCGTGGTACTTATGTATACAAATAGTATACAACGTAGATACAACAAAATCAGACGTTAACCCTTTGAACGCCAAGAACCACTACAGTGGTCGTGTGTTGTCATAGCTACCTCGCCAGCAGCCACTAAAGTGGTCAACGTGTATGCTGTCGAAGTAACTGTCTTACTGACTGATAAGGTTTATGTTCGTTGTTCATTGGTAGAGATACTGATGTTTCGTCACAATTTGCGGCGAGAGGGCTTTTAAAAGGTAAATAATATCCAAACCGATTTTTCTTATTGTGTTAATTGAAAAGTTATAATTCACGCCACGATGTCATTTAATCACTTCTTAAGCTGTAAAGTTTTCCAATGCATAATTTTATATCTTTTACATAAATCATAAGTATTTTCTTAGTTATATTACCTACACTAACTTTGATGTTCCATAAAATACTAGGTACATATTTTATTATCTGTACAGGTCACAATAAAATAAAACGAAGTACATTACGAGACATAAATAAAATAACTAAAAACCGGTAAATTCTTATAATGATGTAGTTTCACGCCACAGAGAAACACATAAAATAACGTTTAAAGTTTAATCGACTGTATTTTGTTTCACGACAAGCCTCTTACAGGTTTTACGGCGGGCACTTATAATGTTTATAATGTCAGGTAGTGTTTTATAGGCTGAGGTGGCTACTGAGTTCAATATTTCATGTAAAGAGATCAGTGACGGGGTAAACATAAAACTGTAGACGTACCATGACTTTGCAAGTATCGATAACGTTACGTTTTTCTCGATACGTAAAGCAGGGCATCGAGCTCGCCCCAATATATCAGCGCGAGCGCGATAGAATTCATTACGTATCGAGTAAAACCTAACGTATCCTTTACTTTCCAACTCTTGGTACTCTACTGAGGAACAACTTCGCACATAGAAACGTCACTCGAGACAAAATAACGTAAGGAAACGAGCACGCTTTTCATTGCATCTATTTTACGTCATCATTTCTCATTTGTCAGATTGTCATTTTGCCTACGTCCTTGAGATAGCCGTCGATTTGCCTACCACACAGGTCCTCTTCATCAGAAAGATTTCACGACAGAAATTAGAAGCCTAGAACCAGGTTGTCGCATTAACGAGAACGGCCTCATGGGACATCGGACTGATAGGATTCTCATAAGATATTTAAAGAAACAAACACCGAAGGTTTTTTTTACCTTCACATCATCTATCATGAGCGGGTGCGCATATTCTGGCCCTACTTAAGAAAGGGGTTCTAAACCTTTATATGTATGTCATGTGGTAAATGGGTAATTCGCTAATTCTACTGTGCCAGAACGGCAAACAGTTCACTTGGTAGACTTGCTCCAGTTTCACGGCTCGGCAGATTCTCGCAAATCTCGCAATAAAGTGAGCAACCGAACGTTTCAATCTATTTGGTTGAGCACGTTTTCATGTCTAGATCGGATCCAGTCTGTGCCGGTTTTGATGCATAATAAATTAAGTGTCCTTGGCTTTGCGTTGTTGATTTTACCCGTAACATACAGGTTTTGATTTTATGCTTAGTTTTCATATCACAGAATAGTTCATAACGAAAAAATATTAAATTCAGACCAGCATTGATTCTATACCTACTGAACAAAGAATAATCGTAGAATAGTATTTAACTAATTTTCAGTACAGATAGGTAAAAAAATACACAACCAAATCATAAAATGACGAAACAGTAGGTGTAACCTACGAGTTTTCTTATTCGACTCAACGGTTGCGAATTGCGTTAAAATCGACCAGGAAAATAAAAATGCTACTACATAATAACTGTTTTATATTTGCCTTTGTTTATATTATTATATTGAACAAAACACTTTTTTACATATTGGTTTTATAAATCAATTCTTAGAACGAATCGTACATACTTGCATTGCACAAACCGTCTAAACCGCCTGTTTTAACATTTAAGTCTCTAGTCTGAGCAAGTTTAATCTTGTGCCGGCATTGCTATGCATAAGAAGTCTTTGTCTCGCTATCTTAGACAATCCTCGTTATCCGAAATACGAGGTAAAATAACGCCGACTATAAATTCAGCTTTCATTAACAATTCAATTTCCTTTGTCACGTGCATGTGGGATTACACATAATACCTGCTAAATATGTTATTGAGACTAAAGACAGATTTGGGGATATAGTTCTTAACACACACATGCATTTTCTTATAATACTTAAGACCCTATAGCTAATAAACAGCACAAAGAAGGGTAGTGTAGGAAAACTCGGGACTACCTCAACCTGATGTACCGATGGAAAGTTTCACACATATTGCAAAATTTCCCACGAGTAAATGTGTGAATGGTTTCAAAAAGTTCTCACATCAAACGTGGAGATTCACTTTATGTGCTTACGACAGTTTCGAATTATCTGTAAGAACTTGTTCAAGTCTAAGAGACTTTCCGCAAATTAAACGTCACGGCACAGGACAGGACTAATTTGCCAAATACTGCCTTATTTGGTCCATTTTTACCTATTCGTAAATGATTTTTAGCCAACTGTAGTAAGTCACAACTTCACAAGAAATTATGATTTTAGCAGTAATTGCGTATTTGTTATGTGATCCACCGCGGAGTTATCCAGACTTGAATTGATTTTGATTGGCTTCACTGATAGATTATTTTTATAGTAGTCGATCGAGCAGCTAAAAGTAATCCAGTCAGATTTGTAATCAACTACCATGTATGTATTCTTCTATCCTCAAACCAATGCGTACACAAGTATCCTTTTGCCGTAGTACCTATTCGTTGTTTCCCCCTCAAGCTTACCCCGGGTTTCTTAAGATGCGGCTGCGAACGTGCCAAGATCAAAAGGACTGTTTGCTGAGTAGTTATATGCTTTATGTACCTGCATTCCTGCAATAAGTACATCCTTAGTGAACGCAAATGCAATGTCAACCTAATATCCTATTACCGGTGTACGTGTGGCGTTCTAAGAAATAATATTATATTATCTTTATGTCGCCGAACATGAAACATACATTGTAATAGTACGCCAAGCATTATAGCAAAGCGCCACGGAGTCCCATAAATTGCAAATTCGTTGAAAACTACTAACGTTTATCTTTACGATTTTCTTTGATGTTGCCTGCCTTAAAAAGTTAATTTTGTCTATACTCAGTACTTGAACCATGACTTATTGCGGTAATTTCAAGTGGTCGCTCTGTTTAGTTTGGAATTATCTCAAAACGCATTAAGTATAAATAAAAAGCAATTAGGATTAAAAGATAAGCCAGTGCGGGTAAAGCAAACCATGGAGATATGAAATAAAATGCTTCAATAACATAGTAAATGAGAAAATATAGGAATGAAGTCTGCTTTCGTCAGCATCTCGAGATTTTATTAAAATGTAAGTTACTTTTCAACAAGACATTATACAGTTTCACAAAAAAGGTAAGTATAAAATATTTTAATAGCTAATAGCTGCAATAGAGCAAAGATTATCAAGAATTTATAAGAAATAAAAATAAAAGAGCCGTATTTCCTTGAATCTTAGGACGACGGCTATCAGGGAAAAATATAACATTTATAACTTCGGAAAACTTTACATAGCCAATTATTTCACTACGTGTACTTTTTCAGTGAATACCTTTGAATTCGTTTTTTTAATAATAAACCTTTGCATTATTCTTTCAGTAAAAGCTAACAACCTTAATAAATGCATGATAAACGTATTTTTTCATTAGGTATATCGTACATAAACAAATTTAGTTTTATCAACACTTAATTATAACACTTATTACAATATTGTGAGACACATAAGACGTGATTAATATTTAATACACGTATTTACAATGACAATGTAATTATACCAGATTCAGACAAAAAATAATGCCTAAATAATGCCAGCAGCAAAAAACAACAGTACCTTCACCTGTTCCAACTTAATTAAATTTAAAAATATTTTAAACGTGCACCGCATGCAAACTGCGGTCTAGGATGTGCAACTAGTTATTATACCAGTGTTATTACTACATCGAACGAGAGATAAACACTCAAACGAACCAGACAAAAAATTGTTGCGATTATGTATTATCAAATCGGAATCAGAAAGGGATCGAGAGTAGGTACTGTTGACACAACAAATGACACAACATTTACCAAGAAAAAGAAAATTGTTTATAGATGTAGTGAGTGATTAATTCATCTATTGTCTGTAAGTCTTTGCACTTAAAGTATATATGAATATAACTATGAGTATATCCTAGATTGACTTATACACTGTTGGGTCAACAGTACTTTCGAATCCCATTCTAATCGCGGTTTGATAATACCGACTTCAAACGAGGAGGAAGTTATCAATTTGATTGTTTTTTTGTATGTATGTCACTTATCGATCTACGAGAATCGTGAACCGATTTTCAATTATTTTCTAACCCAACGGGTATAACCCCGAGTGGTTCCGTTGGCACCAAGTCGGAATCTCATGATGGGTTCTTAGAGAAATTGGTTAAAGTCAGATTTTTGTAATTTTTTTTTATTTGGTGATTATATCGTGTATTTCAGGAGTCTCCAGTAGCCCGAAACTCAATAAGCTAGCTATTTGCTTTTTCACTACAACGAACGCGTCATTAGTGTGACAGAAACAAATGTTCCGGAATGTGCGGATTTGTAGTTCACGGTAGGGCCTCTGGGTGCTTAGACAAGTTGCCAATCGCTAACGCTTAATCGTCAATCGTAAAGGTAAGGCAGCTAACTGTCTCTGTCGCACTAGTGACAGAGAGGAAAAACTACGACACGCTACTAAGCGTTAGCGATTGGCAACTTGGCTAGGCATCCTGGTTTGTTTGCGCACTCGACTCCCACACGCTCGGCTGGCAACATGAATAAAGCAGGACATAAACACAGGGTGTTGTAATAACAGAGGCTGAATTTACATATGCTATCCTGTATCGATAGTTAATGGAAGTGGACATTGATCGGTGCTGGTGATACGTGTGTTTTCATTATGTTCAGTTTTATGGTGGTCGTTTTTAAAAGTGCGAGTTTCATTTTATCAATTCCATTACTGGAGTAATTTTTGTTTACTGCGATTGTAGCCTTGCTCCCTTATTAATAAACGTCTCTGAACTTAGCAAACCGAATTGTGTTTGTCTGTTTCGATTATATTAAATATGCGAATGAGACCGAGAGGGACAAACAATACCTACTTAGCGGATTGTTAAGTTAGGATACGTTTATCAAAAAGAGGGTAGGACTATATAATCGTAATAAACAAAAGTACTCTGATAATGTAATTGATAAAATAAAACTCGCACTTACCTTTAATTACCCCGTGGTAAGCATTTCACGCTTTTAAAATGGTTTATTTAAATGAAAGTGTAATAAGACTGCATTTATTCATTGTCTGAGTGGGATTTTTAACACAAAACAAAACCGTAGATTAGATTAGAATAGAATATGTATTGAATCATTTCTTCATATCTTGTACTTACATTATAAAATTTATGAAACATGACGTATTATATTATACTGCACCTTAACTAGGAAAATCCTGTATCTCAAGCAAAGGTAAAAACAATGAAACGTCTTCTGCTTAAGTCTATTAACGACAACGAGCTACGAGTATGTCAAGGTCAAGTCCATTTCAAATACGAAGGCCCGATTTCACTTGAGAAAGTCATTAGGCGTGAACAATAGGATCAGTGATAACAAAAGATACCTGGCTAGACCTGGCGTGATATTCTTTACATACCTACATCGGTAGACGACACGTGCCAATTTGTAGTGGACCAATTAAATGACATAAGTTTCGTGTGGCATCGGGCCTTCGTATTTGAAATAGATTATACTTGTGAGGTGCATAGTACATAAACACAAAATGCGTTCAGCGTTCACTCAGTAAACACTAGAACTACAAGGTATTCCCACAATAAAAATAAAAAGAAATAGCAAGACTGGCTAGACACATTTACCATTAAATATTAAGAGTGCGACCGAGACGACGAATCGTTTCGTTAAATGCTCATTGAAGGGGAAGAGAGAAGGAGCATTCGCAATATGCAGGTTAAATTTGGCAGACACCTAAGCTGCATCCTTATCTATATTTTACCGTTTCAACGGAAACGATATGGAATAACTGGAATAAGCAATATTTGGAGCACGGAAATATGCTGACTTTTGAATGTTGATATTGAAACAAATTATCAAGGTATTTATCGGGTGGTTCTTATTTTCACAATTTTGTAGGATGATCGAACCAGTAAATAAACGTTACAATAATCGATAAGACAACGGGATTATACCACTTGCTGAGATGAACAATGTTAATTTAATTTTATACAGACTATACTTGTATATACATAGACAGTCATGACTAAAAAACAAATATTTGTGATAAATAAATACACAAATAATGCCCTCGCCGGGACTCGAACCCGGATCCACCAGCTTCGTAGGCAGGGTCACTACCATCTAGGCTACGGAGGCTGATAAAAAATACTGTTTAGTACAGATGGTGCCTTTTTTAGGCTCTAGTGCGAGAAGTGTGTCATTTTACGTCAGGTCTAAGACTTCGGAGGGCCATCTGCACTAAAAAATGTCGTACGAGACACGTGCAAAAACGAAATTTGTAAGTCGTGCCGATTTAAAACATTCCCATAACGGTCGTGTTTTAAAACATCGTAACTCGTTTCAAATTTCATGTTTTTCGCACATGTGTCGTAATATACTATTTTTTTTAAGATAACGTTAAAATAATCGATAAGGCAACTGGATTACTCTAGCTGAACAATGTTATGGAATATTTTGGCGCTGCTCAATAATGCCAGACAGTAATGCCGATCCCGACTCTGCGCGGGCCGTGCCAAATCTCTTTAAGTTGTTTCGAGAGTCTACATCTGTAAGTAGGCGATTTACCTATGGGTTTATGGGGATATTTGTTGAAATGGCCTTTATTATGATTAGTTGGCACAATTCTATTAGCGAGTCATTGAAAGACACAATAGGGACAATGGACAAACAATTAGGACACTCTTCTCAATAAAAATGGAAAGAGCTAGTGAGTTTGAGTGAAAGAGTTTGTGGTAAGACCGTAAATAAATAGATATACCCTTAAACGTTTCTATTAGATCTAAATGAAATGAAACATATTTATTTGCATAAATATTGAATATCGAGTTCCCTCAATCTGTTCTTCCTGTCCACCAATATTAGTCGATCCCGATGAAAATGTGGACTCTAACACGTAAACAATACTGAATCTAGATAAGTACCATTTCCTTCTAAACATAAAACGAATTAACCAATGAAACTTAAATTCACACTTTTGACATAAAGATAAGACATCTCACACAAATCGTCCTAATCCCACGGTAAGATCAATTAAGACTTGTGATGTGGGTACCAAGCGACGATATATTTAATAGATACTTAAATACATAGACACCCACGACCAAACAAATATTTGTGATAAATCAATACACAAATAACCCCCACAAGGTGGACTGACGACCTGGTGAAGGTCGCAGTAGTCCGCTGGATGCGTGGCGCAGGACCGGTTATTGTGGCAATCTTTGGGGAAGGCCTATGTTCTGCAGTGTCTTTCAGCTGACATGATGATGATGATGATGATGATGATGATGATGAATACACAAATAAAGCCCTTGTCGGGATTCGAACCCGGAACCTCGGCAAACGAAGCTGGAGGTACGGATGCTACGGAGGCTAAGTCATAATCGTAAAATATTTAAAAATCGATTCTAACGTTCCTTATTCAAATAATTTTCGCTAGGAACCAGTGTTATTGCCCCAAACTGGCAGGAATTCCTGCCAAATTGCTCTCCGTTGCCTTCCTCGCGTCATTTGCGCTGTGCCTAGAGAACGAATGGTGCAAAATGTGAGCTGCGGCGATTTATGTACTCGTAGAATGAAATGAGAATTTCAAACTACCCATAGATACTTGGTTTAACGACAAACGGGTCTTTAATATTATCCTGACGTTTCGAATCTGCCTGCGACCACGGGCTCCTTAGTTTATAATTTAATCTAATATTATGTATTTGACAATGTGTGTAAATAAAGGGTGTCCCAAAAATAACGCAAGATTTGATATTGATGAAAAATACTTATTTCTTGTTCGACTTTCTTATTTCTTGATTTAATCATAAAGTACAAGGAATAGGGTTCAGTATGGTAAAGGATGCTGAGACATTACTTCGAAGGCTTTGCTGTAACATAGCACTCCTTTGTTAAAATTTTCTATGAAATTTGCATAAATATGGGTGAATTTTGTTGCTGCAGTGTGAAATCCCCTCCTTCAAACCATGGACGATCGAGAGCTTGCTGACATAGATCTTTGACTATAAAGAACCCCATAAAAAATAAACAATTATGTTAAATTGCAATATTTGGGCTTCACTGAAATGAACAAAAAACGGTCAAAACCGTTTTTCGTCAAGGAGACCAGGGCTGCTGGTGATTTGCAATTATAATACTTAAGTAATCCTATTCTGTATACTTTGTGTGTCAGGAAAAAAAAATGGAATGGGTCGAAAAAAATATGCTTTTTCACTACATTTACGTAAATCTTGCGTTATTTTTAGGACAGCCTATACATGATAAAATGAAGTAAAAAAAACTATTAACTTCGTCAACAATAAAATAAGGAAACAGTAGCACAGCATTAAAAATGATATTTAAGTTTTTTGAAGTCGATGTATTGATGTAAGTAAAATTATTAGTAAAAAAGCAAAAATGAAATGACTCATCGGAATGCCAGCGCTGGCAATCGCTAGCAACATGCTGAAATGAGGCCATTTCGTAGCTTACGCGTTTTAATATTGATTTAAACTTAATCGCGTAAACTTACGTTTAATTATATCCTAACGTTTCGGGAATGACGTTACACCCGTGATCGCAGGCAGACTCCACATGACATCGGGCATGACCATAAGTTTACACGTTTATATTTGTAATTTTTTTTTCGTTTCTGTATTTTGTGTACCTATGCTAGAATTAACTTATTTCTATTTCTACTATTAATGAATTTACCTACATTATTTAGTTTTCAAAAACGCGCAAATAATCATGTAATAAATAGTACCACCCGCCATGAACACCACATAAATGGACTATAATCACATTTGAGGTCGGTGCTTGGAATTAATTTGACAGGATTTGTTGATTGCGAGGCTATTATGCGGTTTAAATGCCAACACGAATAGTTGTTAATAGAAAATCTATACGCGCACGACTTGAAATATGATTGAAATCCCGACATATTAATTGCACTTGGACAAAAGAAATAATTAAATACAGGATATTTAAAAGATGCAATAAAATTAAACTACTTACCTACGTAACACTTTACGGTACTGATATTTTACAAGTAAACCAATGGGGTCGATTGCAAAAATAGTACATTGTGCATCTAGGGAGGTAAGTACGGTATTACTAACGAGAATGTAAGTAATACCGTACTCACTTTTCTATTACTCCCGCGATGCATACAAGCAATGGCGCCCTTACAAAGCAAGTTTGGTGAAATAGTACATTGTGCATGTCGTAGGCGGAGGGCTTTTAATGACTCAAGTTAGTACGAGTATTCTGCTTACCGACCGTGATGCATACAATGTTTTTCATCACACTTGCCGACAAAAAAATAAGTTTTAAGACGTTTTTCTATGACGTACTGACATTTCTATTACTCCCTAGGGAATTTCACATTTCTATTACTCCCGCGATGCATGCGAGCAATAGCGCGCTTACGAAGCAAGTGCGATGAAGAAGTAGTTACACAAAACTTCGTAACACAAAAATTATTATGTCAAATTTTGTATTAATTAACGGCATTTGATTATGTATTTTTTTTTTAAATCGACTCAACTGATTAATTGAAAAATGCGGCAAATCTATGTTAGCGTCCCATGAAAATGTTTATTCGTAGTATACTGCACAGTAGGTTTACAAAACTACAAAGAACTCATCAGGAATTTCAGCGACATATAAAACTGTCATTTACCGCGATAAAACTTCCGCTTTCAATTATAAAAATAAAAGACAATCGCTGTCACACTAATTGTCCGTGGCTTCGTAATTAGTGAAGACAAGGACGGAATCACCCACAATAGGTCCGGATGTTCGCTCCATCACCGTTTCCTTCATGATTTTATCGAAATACACTCGACTGTCTTCTCGCTCTCACGAACCGGGCTGGAAAGCGTCGGAGCGGGACGAGTAATTATCTAATGACTTTAAGCAGGTGCTTAATTTAATCGGAACGGTTTGACACAATTGAACGTGAAATGAATCGATTCGGCATCGATTGGAATTGTGAATTTCCGCTGGCCCTTTAATTAAAACTGTTGGGGGCTTGTTCTGTGTTTATTAATTCAGACCGTGCTTGTTCGCGGCTGTTCGGTGAAATTTTTTACGAGAATTTGTTTTATAAACAAGTTTAATAGGTCGTAAAATGTGCAGACTTTATTCAGGTTTTTTGTTTATACATCATTTTAATTATTTTTCATCTCTTCTGATCGGATTGGTAAATTTTCGTACGTAGTTAGGCGGGTCGAAAGTTGCTCTATCCCTAGGGTCGAAAGTAATTTTTATAGAAAATTAATTGATTCTTTTATTTCCTCAAAATCGAAATGAAAAGCAGAGTGTTTAACTCGGGTGAAACTGACGACTTCAAACGACTTCAACATGGTCGAATTGAGAACCTGCTTTTTTTGAAGTCGCTTGAAAAGCCTTGTAAGTGTGGTGGTAGTGGAATAAGTTGTTATACCCTCATACCAAGCCATAGTCTAACAAACTAAGTCTAGACCTCCAGTGCCCCTAGAGACTCAACTTCCACAGTTATACCCCAAGTTTATATGCCGTAACTAACGTTTTATCAGCCTCTTACTTCGTACAGTTTACTTTCTACGAGTATGTTGTAAAACTCTTTTTGTGTTATATACGTTCATAAAACAGAGACTGGTGTAATATTACAAAATAAACTAAAAAATGGATAGATAGTAGCGCGATTTTTTTTTATTTTTAATCAGTTTTGGAGTTGGAATGATTAGGGTTGATATTCTGGTTTTGGATACCCTGGTGTGAAAACACAAATAATTTTTCCTAACTAGTGCGCAAAAACGAGCTTTGCACAAGCTTCGTGCGCGGCAATTTCTCTTTTTGACGCACATGTTATGAAAAATCGTCTCTTACACATGCAAAAACTTTTTTTTAACTCGGGTGATTGTCGCCCTCGTTTCACTCGGGCTCCAACTTTCACCCTCGCCGAAAAAAATTTTTCCCGCATTAGTTAGGAAATGTACTATTTTACTTCAACAGGATGTTTTTCAAGTTATGGTCGCGGGTCAACTATCTTTATGAGACAATTCTTGTACTTTTTATTCTTATCGATTTGCATTTTCCTTTATTTCCACGCTTTCGTAAACGGATGGTAAAGATCGTAAAAAATTTATTACCTAAGTAAAGCGAATAAAGACTTATAGTTTCTAAAAATACATTATCATTTGATACAATGCCTGATCTACAAACACCGAAGATTGGCGCATGATGTTGGCAACACTTTACGTACCTGAAACAACAAAACAATATTTAGATAACTAATTAGATATTACAGAAGTTTTCAAACTGTGGAACGCGTTCCCCAAGGGCACAGATATTTAAAAGGGGGTCGTGGATCAATATTTTTATTTATACGCGGCCGCAAATTGGGTAACAAAATTATACATTAACTAAACGTAATGGGCATTTCTCCGAGCATTTCGACTTCGGACTTTGGTGGCAACATTATTATGCGTTTTCCGTGGGTATCAAACTTTTCTTTGATATATTGGTAGGCGTAGTTGACAACTACCAACATATAAAAAAAAATTAGATACGGATACGGATTACGCGTTTCCGTCGGTACCATGTTGCCACCGAAGTCACGACGGTTAAAAAACGCTCGGAGAAGTGCTATATGTAATTATGTACCTACATACATTTATTTAATATCACTTGAGGACGGGGCAAGTTAGTTTTATATGCGCGTATTGAAAAAGTTTGGGAGCTTCAAGATTATTGGCTATATTCAAAGTAGAATTTTCACAATGACATTGTCAAAATGATTATACGCTCCCAACTCTCCGATAACAGAGTTACAAGGATAATAATACTGAAATTGACTGAGAGCCTCCAAATTACTTTGTTGAGGATTATTAGGTAAATCTATTTTGTAAGTACATAAACGAAAATTGTGTTGTTACGAGGCTTGCTCCGGTTTCGTAAATATTGTAATACGATTTAAGGATCTGGTGTAGCATTGATGAATAATGACAACAATTAATTTTAATAATTAATTATACCTACTAGCAGTCAGCTTTGGATTGGAGCTAGTAGCTGATGTTTATCGGTTTATTATAATATAATATACTAGAGGAAAATAGTGGACGATAGATAACTTTTGTTTTTTTTTATGTAGAAATTAATTTTACGATTTTAGAGATTTAGAGATTAAATATTCATTATCAGAGTTAACAGCTGATGGATATTTTCACTTTTAGGGACACCCAATTAGCGAGAAATTAAAAAACCTTAATTGCAGTCAGCTTTATAACGACAGTTAAGTACAATATCTTTAGGAATTGAAACTCGATCGGCGTTTTTAAATTATAATATGGCTTATAGTTTGTAAAATGAACACCAAAACCTGAAATTAAGGTTTTTTAACTTCACGCAGTGAAAATGCCCATATATCTATTAATAAAAGCGTCAAGTGATTGTAATGTATCTACTCTATGTAGTAAGTAAATACTTATTATTACAAAAGTTGATGGTTTTAATGTAAACGGAATTCAGTACAAATACTAAAGGCCCGGCCACGACATTGGTCTAAGGCGACCGGCGGCGAGCGAATCCATGAGTCGGAGCGGGATGCCGAAATGGGTACTCCCTCTCGCACGTATGGTTTTCCGCTAAGCCGGTCGCCTTAGACCAATGTCGTGGTCGGGCCTTTAGTCTAGCAGCTATTGCGACGCTTCCTAACGTCGCATTAATAATCACGGGGCGACAATGATAGGCTTTTGGCGGCTTTTGTTATGATAGGTATTTACTTACTACATAGAGTAGATACATTACAATCACTTGACGCTTTTATTAATAGATATATGGGCATTTTCACTTTTTGGAACTCTGGAATTCGTTACCACCTTCTTTCCGACAGTGCCAGTCGGTCGCATCGCTAAAGATGAATTTAAAAAAGTTATGGCTCTCGAACGATACATAAGTTAAAGGACATAATGCGGTTTTGTAGATGTATGTATATGTATATATGTATATTTGTGTAGTTTATTTTATTATTTATTGTATGGTATGTAGTTTACATCCAGTAGGTTTTAGGGGTAGTTTAGCGAATTGGAAAACACTGGGTTTCTTTTTAATGCCGTGTCCTTTACGGATGTCTACCATCTCCAGTTCTCCTTCAATTGCTCAAAGGTTAACTGGAAGAGATCCCTTAATGGGATAAGTTCGCCTTTGTACAAATCTGTGTAATATTCATACTGTTTATTTTGTTTTCTGTGTTTTTGTGCAATAAAGTGTTTTACTACTACTACTACTACAATGACGAATCCAAGCGGTTTAAACGCTTCTAAAAAAAAACTCTTGTTTCTACGAAAATATATCAAAATAGTTCTAAAAACTTGTCATTTTATTACTTTAGTAAATATTGCTACAGACGCTCGTCAATTATTCGTCCCCGATCCTAAGTATAAGAGCTCCTTTGATGTCGCTATATAACAAAAGGGATAGTTCTACGCCTTTGGCGAATACGCACAATGGTGGGGCAAGCGACGAGATATCAGCTACTTTGATTTCATAATTATGGCAATTATATAAAGTTCGCTTTATTACAGTTTCTATTCATAATATATTATACTAAGAAATAATATTGTTACAATTATTTGCTACAGTTAATTTATACTTAGTATTATGTTAAAAGGTTTATGTGATGTTATCTGGGTTAGAGTTCACATTGTCGATGGCGCGTACGTCTCGCGGCGTTGTATTTGTTTGTATACGAAGTTACGAACATGACCCCATAAACAATGTGGTCTTTTTGCCCAAACATCACTTATAAATGTTATTTCTACTCAGGAACAAATATCTGTAAATCCTTGTGGGTGAAAAGATGAAAAATTAATAGATGTTTATCAAATTTTGCACATTTTTTAGGGTTCCGTAGCCAAAATGGCAAAAACGGAACCCTTATAGATTCGTCATGTCCGTCTGTCCGTCTGTCACAGCCGATTTACTCGGAAACTATAAGTGCTACAGTAACGAAATTTGGTAAGGATATGTGTTGTATAAACCGCTACAGGATTATGATACTAAATTGTAAAAAAAACCATTGGGGTGGGGGCCCTCCATACATGTAAGTGAGGGATTAAAATTTTTTTTTAGTTGTATATAAGCGTGTGGGGTATTAATAGAAAGGTCTTTGAAAATGATATGAAGGTTTATAAATCTTATTTTTATTTAAGCAAATCGTTTTCGAGATATCAGCACTCAAAGTCTGAAAAATGTGTACCCCCCCCCCCCTCTATTTTTTAAACTACGCAATATAAAATTCAAAAAAAAATATATGTTATGCACATTAATAAACTCTATCAACGATATTTGGTTTGATTAAATTATCTCCTATAGTTTTTGAGGTAGGTTGATTTAACTGTATTTTTTTAATAATAAATTGATAATGGTACGGAACCCTTCGTGCGCGAGTCCGACTCGCACTTGGCCGGTTTTTACGGATACGGATACAAAAAAAAACCTAAAAGATGTCAAGATTGTGCGCTTGGGCCACCACGATTGTGATTAAGTGCCTGATTTCAGTGGGATCAATGTGCCATCAGAGAGATTGCGAAGAATGGGTAGCTTGGGGCAATTGCGTTGCACTATGACGTATATTCTCGTGAGTTCTGATGAAGAAAATCAATATAATAAGTTTCTGTTACGTAGGTACCTAGTTCTTGGTGTCCTCATTTGGATTATATATGGATGTACATATATGCACTGAGAATATTCTTATGTCGTTCTTAGTGTCACCGTCACCACTATTTTATTTGTCTGAAATATAAAACAATGAAAATTGTTTAAATATTTATCAAACGGGTTACTCACGTCATTTAAGTCGATAACTACTCGACATGTTTCGACCCATTTAGAGGATCCTAATATATCCGTTTGATAAATATTTAAATATGTTTGAGTCTTACGTTAGTTATAATTCTAAAATTAAAATTGTTACTTATTTTTATCAAATCCCAAGATTAATTGTAGCTTGTAGCTTTTTACCACAGTAAGTGCCACAAACCTTCTAAAGGAAAAGCGAAGCTTTATTGTTGTTAAGTTTCCTATTTCGTTTTCTTTTACCGAATAGCGAATAAATTAGTAAATATAATATACCTAACGATATTTTGAAGAAACCCTAGACTTTAATACCAGGTAACTGAGTTAGGAATGTCGAGAATCTCGTAGGGACGAGTCGGGATTAGAGGCCAGGAACTGCAAATTTCAATTCACAGTATCGTTAGAGTACCAACGCTTCGTTGAAGTATGGTCCATACTTAACTAGCCATCAACATGAAAATGCTAATTATTATTTTTTATTAGGTAGGTACTACATTGAACTGCTGAAAATACTGAATAAAAATGTGTAAATAATAAGATTCAAATGTAATTATTATTTCCTGTTCATTTTATTTATTTAGGTACCTTTCATCATCCCATGATAGTCCACTGCTGGACGTAGGCGTATAGACGCATTAGGAGGTAAATGCCCATAATCGCCACACTGTGTTAGGTACCTTTATGACATTGCAATTTTAAGGTATTGTATGGATCTATGAGTTGCCCGAAATAAATTGATTTTAATTTATTTATTGATGAAATTTCGTTGTCAAAATCCGGAATATATATAAACTTATCAATTTCAAACCATCGCAACATGATTCACATACGCGAACAGATAAAACATAGCAATGGAAAACTTATCATCAATAATAGAGTTGCAAGGACTAAGCAGATTCACGACTGTACGTAAGTCGGTCGTCTGACATGTGATTTATTCCTTTATCTCCGAACGGGCCGGATTCTACCGTAGATATGTCTCATCAATCTTTAAAACAATCTATGTTATTTCATCTACCTAAGACTTAAGCCTTTTTTCTTCCGAGTGAAAGTAAAAATCTGTTCCGACAATAGAATATCTTAGTATAGAATCCAAAGGCGCATATGACATTTTGCTAAGATAGTATGATAGTAGGAGCGATGAAATCGTAATGCCAGCAATCTTTGTACCGGTATGTAGCTTTCCATTTTGGACTTTTTTTGTTCGATTCGGAACGTAATTACTTTTATTGGGTTTGATGTGAAAACAGTTCAAGGTTGTATTTTAATTGAATTAAAATTAGTACCTGTTGCTACAAAAGCTTATAGTCGTATAATGAGAGTAATAGTAAGTTGAACAAGTATTCAAGTGCGCCGATAAAAATTTACCCAATTATTCATAAACGTTTAGCAAGCCGCCGCTAAGTATCGTGGATCCCTTTTGGTGTAATAAGGCCTAGCCACGACATTGGTCTAACGCGACCAGCGGCGAGCGAATCCATAAGTTGGAGCGAGATGCCGATATGGGAACTTCCTCTGGTACGTATGGTTTTCCGCCAAGTCGGTCGCCTTAGACCAATGTCGTGGCCAAGCCATTATATTAGGCATTATATTAGAGGGACAAACAATGCTTATCGGCTTGCTAAGTTAGGAGACGTTTATAAATAAGGGGGTTAGCTTCAACATGTGCGTTCATATTTGCTATGTAAGGTCAGTGCGGCTAAGTCCGTATATTTTATTTTGAAGTAAAGTCCGTCATATTATGCGTCTTATATTGTTTAATTAGGGTCGGAAATCAGTTGATAGACGGTCTTACCCGCATTGACCTTACACCTATAGGGTGTTTTTTTTTCGACCGTTCAAATTCTACGTAGTGAATGTGTAGGTCATACTGACCAACTTTTACTATGGGGACAAAGTCGAAATCGCGAAAAAAAAATCAGCTGTTTCATACATTTCGGCCGGCGTAATGCCGCCAATTTGTATGAAACAGCTGATTTTTTTTTCGCGATTTCGACGTTGTCCCCATAGTAAAAGTTGGTGAGTATGACCTACACATTCACTACGTAGAATTTGAACGGTCGAAAAAAAAACACCCTGTATTTAGATGTATGTTTATAGGTAAGACGATATAATATTATGACGAGTAAGACGATATATTATTATGTATGATATGACTATCATTTGGTTGGCGGCAAACATGAAATATTCTTCTTTCCTCAAACAAATAGAATGAAAAATATCAAAGCAAATATTTTCGTATTTCTCCTCACTAAATAAATCGCTAACACGTTTGAAATAGCGACATATGCATGAATATCAAATTGCCGCAATGCGTACGGCGAGCAGTTTTAGTAGATATAATTATAGTAAACCGCACAGGCTGTTCTTAAATTAGTACCTGCCCGGCAATTGTATTCGATGCACAAAACAAAGCGATTATATAGAGTGAAATGTTCTAACGGGCTGTTACTATACTCAATAACGGTTTACATTATAATAAAAGTAGAAATGTCCAAACAACGTCTAAATTACATTCAACTAAGCTTTAACAACAAGCATCTATTCGTATTATGACGATAAATCCTTTATCCAGTAAGTTCTTCTTGTAAAGGTACATACTTACATATGTAAATGTATCATTATTTTTGAATCCCAGTTCAATTTGAATAATGTTCGGTAATTCAATAATAGATAGTTATAATAGTCATAGAAAATTTGTCTAAATAAAAGATATCGATTTCAAGCAGAACAGATGCGTTCTCATTGAGAAAATATGACGGCGTAATTAAAATATCATTGAAAAACATGAATGTGTCAATTATATGTATATACAAGATAATAAACATTTACCACCATAAACATTGTCATTTTATTGGTGATTCAGATCATAACTGCTAAATCAACCCTATTATATTAGTCTAGTTTGTACAATAGCCGTACCACGACTTTGCAATCATCGGTTACGTTAGGTTTTACTCAATACCTACGTAAAGCATCCTATCGCGCTCACACTGGTTCATTGGAGCGAGCGCGATAGTCTGCTTACTCACTGCTATTACTCAACTGTGCAACTCATGGTACGGCTACTGGTTGTTCCAACATCTAAATCGCGTATTAAGTACGTACATTAGTATGCTCCACGCGACATAAAAATGCCGTCAATCATGATTGGCAGCTGAGCTTAACTTTTTTATCGTAGGTACACTACGTTATAACTATAGCAACCGTTTTTCCATTCCTAAACTGCATTTAATAAAAATATATCCGACTGTCTCCAGTTTTTATGAAGTTATGATAATGGAATGAAGGAATGCCCGCTTACCTTTTATTATGGCGGTGGGTATCCATTTATAGCGAAGTTAATCCGTACGTCAGAGCTGTCTGGGGAGTCATTCTGATCCTTTACCACAAACTCATTCTTAGATTTAATATCCAGTATAAGTGACTTCTCAGTTAAAGTATCTTCGTGAAGGTTCTAGAGACCGAGTAACTCTGGTAGTTGTGAATGTAATCGCCCGCGCTTGCGCGTCGAATCGGAATCATCTGATCCGAGGATAGATGTGCGTTTTTAGATTAAGTCAGCGCTTAGTTAGGGTTGGGTTTTGGTAGGAAACGTATAAATAAGGTTTGGCGACGAAATAATTGGTAGATTTCAATTTAATTAATGTTTTCGTCTTAGCGACGTGACCCTTATATACCCAGGCATATATTTTTGGAATGACTGTTTATGTTTCATCATTAAAATAATACAGTGTTGTAAAGGTATTAGGTATTCTTTGTATAACATAAACCAAGGGCTACCTACGTATTACCTACCTACGCAATATTGTCTCGACGTCAGAAAAATATGTAGAGTAGGTATAATGTGTGAAGTATATCAAGGGACTCAAAAAATATAGAAATCTGCATTCCCGTCGGCCGTGAGGTAATTAGAAGTAGAATAAGCCTCTAAGGTTTTTCCGAAAAAAAAGTTAATAAACCGGATTATTCCTCATAGGGGTCTGCTCGATCTACTCGATCTGCGCAACGGGCAATCCGGGAAACAATAATGCAGTTAGTTTTGGTTTTGCTGGTAGTAGGACCTCGTGCAGGGTCTGCCCGGATAGCTACCGCCGTCTTACCCGTTAACCTGCCGCTAAATAGCAGTGTTTGCACTGCTGCTGTGTTTCGGTTTGGGGATAAAATAGCCGGTGTAATTACTGGCATAGATAGAGGCAATCCATCTAAGTCCTCAGGGTATGCAGCGCATAGGCGATTTTTTTATCACTATATCCATGGGCCTCAGTTCTTCTTTCCATCAGGTGGGCTGAGAGCTCAGTTATCTACCTTGCTAATTTTATTTAACGCTGTAACTCGAAAATGTGTATCAAATCACTTCGTATTTTAAAACACAAAATTTGCACTCAAAAGCTCACTATTTTTAAAACAGCGAAGAGATTTCCGCCCGTTTTAGATTACCTAAAACAGAAGGTCATGTGAACACAAGTCATTAATGGAAAACGTAAAAAGTATATTTAATGAAGTTGTTCTCTCGGAAGTGGGCTGGCGGGTCATTAGCAACACCCGCGATAAGATAGCGCTGCGGCCCCTTTGCCGCTATCGACATGTCAAAATATTTTATGTCCCTACACTTTTTAAGAGAAAAAACTTAGCCGTGTGTGTTCTTGATACTTATAGAGCGCTGGCACTTCTAATGCTTAAGGTGCGTTCAGACCAAGCGAACATTCGCTATTCTAACCTCCCACTCCACGAAATTCGATCGTTACACAAAACGTGATTGGTTGATTTCGTAGAGCGGGGATAGAACAGCGAATGGCCTTTGGTCAGAATGCACCTTTAGGACTCGTATATTCTTGAATCCCAAGACTGAGCGTGAAATAAAAAGATGTACTAGGTACCTACGTATAGTCAATGTCAAAAATATCACTGATATCAGTACGGTTGAACTGCCAATAATAATGTTTACAGGCTAGGATATTATACCTTTTTTGATAAGAGGTCATAGAAGAAATATTTTTAAAGCATTTTCCGTTTTCTCCAAAGTGTGAAATGGCCATGCAAGATTCGAGAATATTATCAATAGCGATAAACAGAAACCACAACTATAGAAAAATTGTGTTATACAATCATACTAGTAAAGTTACAGGGACAAAAGCGCACAATAGAAATAAAATGAATTTCCCGAAATCAAAGCACAGCACGTATTAAATAATCACCTAATTCAAAGTTTCAATAAATCGACTTGGAGAAATCAGTTGAAATCTCCCTTCATCATACCCCAACTTGATGCCAACGGGACCATCACGGTTTGATTTGAAGTCAGTTAAAATAAAAAAATATCAAAATGGGTTGGAGTTATTCGTACATTTGTCGTGCACATGCGTAATTCAAAAATACTTATATATTATGGTTTTCTCATGGATGCCATTGTCAGAACTGGACCAAATTATAGTGGGACCAATATACCTAAGCATCAGCTTTCAAACAAAACACGAATCATCACAATTGGTTAACAGTTGGGAGTTCTGAGGTAACATAAAAAAAAACATACAGTCGAAATGAGAACCACCTCCAATAATTAGATTATTACACCAAATATATTTAGTTTTGGACCATAAGTGGGAGCTTTTTGGACTATAGTTAGGGCGTTTTACAGCATTTAAG
>JALPQI010011426.1:0-33786 GCA_025490895.1 Thaumatotibia leucotreta | reverse complement strand
GTATAATGATGAAAATTGCAATATAAAAAGTTCCGCCATCTTGAATCTTAGAATGGACCCGGAAATCGTATTGCACGTATGCGATTTGTCAGAAACGAGTACAATGATGAAAATTGCAAAAGAGTTCCCGCCATCTTGGATCTTAGAATGGACCCAAAAATGATATTCCACGTATGCAAATTAGTCAGAAACGAGTATAATGATGAAAATTGCAAAAAAAGTTCCCGCCATCTTGGATTTTAGAATGGACTCGGAAATCGTATTCCACGTATGCGAATTAGTCGGAAACGAGTATAATGATCAAAATTGAAAAAAAAAAGTTCCCGCCATTTTGGATTTTAGAATGGACCCGGAAATCGTATTCCACGTATGCGAATTAGTCGGAAACGAGTATAATGATGAAAATTGCAAAAAAAAAAGTTCCCGCCATCTTGGATTTTAGAATGATCCGGAAATCGTATTCCACGTATGCGAATTAGTCGGAAACGAGTATAATGATGAAAATTGGAAAAAAAAAGTTCCCGCCATCTTGGATTTTAGAATGGACCCGGAAATCGTATTCCACGTACATGCGAATTAGTCGGAAACGAGTATAATGATGAAATTGCAAAAAAAGTTCCCGCCATCTTGGATCTTAGAATGGACACAATGGCAAATTCAAAAAATGTAGACACAATAAGAGAAAATTAGTATTAGCCTTTTTTTTCTTACAGAGTTTGTTGGATGTTGGACAGAGTAGAGAGCTATTTATTGCCAATGATATAGATAGAGTGCCATTAGTAAGAGTTTAATTATTATTTCGCTATGTGAGTTTGGTATTGAAGCGTAGAATAGAAACAGAATGCAATGCTCAGATTACCTTCAATTTTCTATGCCTCTCGTTTCGTTTGTTGCCAGCTCGTCAGATTACGGTAAAGCAAAGAGAATGCTGACGACGGCAACGCCGCGCCGCAAAGTATTTGTTATATAATTCGGATATACCCTAATCAGCTATTTATTGTTATCAGTTGTTATGTTACGGGTTCAAATCCTAGCATATGACTTGTAATGTATGTATTTTTTTGTTATTATTAGTGATGTAGGGACTTTTTACTTTTTTTTATTGTATTTATTAGTTTTTTGGTTTTTTAGACCTCCTTAAACATTTAAAATCAATATTTGCAAGAATTTGTTTAGCGACATCTATAGATTATTTCTGTCAAGACTCGAGCAGTGTACTGTTTGACGCGTATCGAGAAAAACGCATAAAAATATGTACGTGCAATAATAGATGGCGCTGAAATCAATTTATTCCAAAAATAGTTAATTTTTTTATTTACTAATTTACTCTTCTAGAAAGGGTGGTTTTGACTATTTTCGATGTATGATACTAAATTAATTAAAACTGTGCACTAACAGGTAGTAAATATCTGGATTTCAAATAAAACTAAATCTATTACTAGTCAATCGTGCTCCTAGTGACATCTATTGTAACATATTCCGAACTATTTGAGCCTTCTATGAAACAGACCCTCTATATTTGGGTACTTTGTGCTATAATTGAAGGTCGCTTAGAGGAACTATAGGTATGTAATTAGTGTCTAATATTACTGCGTTATAAATACGATTACGATTAAACAATCCTACACGTCACCTAACGCTATTGCGTCGAATTAGAGTGCGTAGCAAAAATGCCAATCGCTAACGCTTAGTGGTTGAAGATACGCATATGTCTTTGTCGCACCAATAACAAATACTGACGAGAGAAACTTACGATACGCTACCCATCGTTTCATCGTTCGCGATTGGCATTTTGGTTTAGTTACATTGCGATATAGTCACTGTTTTGATCACTTATGATTGCATAGTCAAACCCCCTTATTCATAAACGTCTGCTAACTTAAGCAAGCCGCTAAGTATTGTTTGCCTCTTTCGGTGTTCTCCATTTGTCAGTAAGAGCGAGGGGCAAACAGTACTTAGCGGCATGCTAAGTTAGGAGACGTTTATGAATAAAGGCGTAAGACACCACTATATGTGAGAATTGATTTGGTTTATTTCATATGTAATACGTATGGACGCAAGAAACCGTCTTTGTAGCTTTGAGTCTGTAACCCTCGAAAGACTTAAGGGTTCGTCTAACCCCCTTATTCATAAACGTGTTTTTAACTTAACAAGCCGCAAAGTATTGTTTGTCCCTTCCGCTATCAATATGTCCATAAGAACGAAAGGGACCAACAGCTTTAAGCCACTAAACGTCCGTATCTTTGCCATACTACCAGAAAAAAAAAATAACGCCAATTTTTCTTGTCACCAGGTCACGACGAGAGTGGTTCGATGAGCGGCGGCGGCGACCCGGCGGTGCTCGCTGTCGGGCCGGCGCGGCGGCCGCTCACCTACACCCGGGAGCAGTTACTCCGTCTCCGTCACTCGCCGCTCGTGAAGAAAGGGCTGGACGTGCCGCTGGCGGGCTGTGATGCTCTCGCACTGTGAGTTGCCTTAGTAACCGAGCATTGTACTGTAGACTGTATACTCGGTCGCTCACCTACACCCATCGCAGTTGCTCCGTCTTCGGCGCCGCTCGCGAAGAAATGGCTGGACGTGCCGCTGGCGGGCTGTGATGCTCTCGCACTGTGAGTTGCCTTAGTAACCGAGCATTGTACTGTAGACTGTATACTCGGTCGCTCACCTACACCCCCATCGTAGTTGCTCCGTCTTCGGCGCCGCTTGTGAATAAGAGCGTCGACGTGCCGCTGGCGGGCTGTGATGCTCTCGCACTGTGAGTTGCCTTAGTAACCGAGCATTGTACTGTAGACTGTATACTCGGTCGCTCACCTACACCCCCATCGCAGTTGCTCCGTCTTCGACGCCGCTCGTGAGTAAGAGCGTCGACGTGCCGCTGGCGGGCTGTGATGCCTGTGATGCTCTCGCACTGTGAGTTGCCTTAGTAAAGCAGCGTTGTACTGTACATCACCTACATATACGGCAGTTGCTCCGGCTAAGGCGCCGCTCGTGGATAAAGGTGTCGACGTACCGTTGGCTGGATGCGACGCTCTCGCACTGTGAGTTGCCTTAGTAAAGCAGCGTTGTACTGTCCATCACCTACATATGCGGCAGTTGCTCCGTCTACGGCGCCGCTCGTGGATAAAGGTGTCGACGTACCGTTGGCTGGATGCGACGCTCTCGCACTGTGAGTTGCCTTAGTAAAGCAGCGTTGTACTGTCCATCACCTACATATGCGGCAGTTGCTCCGTCTACGGCGCCGCTCGTGGATAAAGGTGTCGACGTACCGTTGGCTGGATGCGACGCTCTCGCACTGTGAGTTGCCTTAGTAAAGCAGCGTTGTACTGTCCATCACCTACATATGCGGCAGTTGCTCCGTCTACGGCGCCGCTCGTGGATAAAGGTGTCGACGTACCGTTGGCTGGATGCGACGCTCTCGCACTGTGAGTTGCCTTAGTAAAGCAGCGTTGTACTGTCCATCACCTACATATGCGGCAGTTGCTCCGTCTACGGCGCCGCTCGTGGATAAAGGTGTCGACGTACCGTTGGCTGGATGCGACGCTCTCGCACTGTGAGTTGCCTTAGTAAAGCAGCGTTGTACTGTCCATCACCTACATATGCGGCAGTTGCTCCGTCTACGGCGCCGCTCGTGGATAAAGGTGTCGACGTACCGTTGGCTGGATGCGACGCTCTCGCACTGTGAGTTGCCTTAGTAAAGCAGCGTTGTACTGTCCATCACCTACATATGCGGCAGTTGCTCCGTCTACGGCGCCGCTCGTGGATAAAGGTGTCGACGTACCGTTGGCTGGATGCGACGCTCTCGCACTGTGAGTTGCCTTAGTAACGTAACGTTGTACTGGTAGTAGATTGTATAGTGCTCGTTTGCCCACGTACACTACCTTAGTAAGCGTCATGCTGTGAATGTCTCTAGTCTAGTAGACTTTATGGAGAGAATCTTTGTAATATTAAAGGATACATTAAACCTTGTTTGTCTTTTCAGGGTGTTGAAAAAGAGGTCCGACTCGCCTAACGAAGATGACCGAGGGGCCAGAGGGGATGCACCGGCTGAAAATCACAAGGTATGAAAATGTTACATCATGTGTCATCATGTTTAAAGTAACAAAGATCAATAAAAAAATACCTGACAGTTTAGTTACCCAAGTAGCAAACTAAGGTCTAGTTTCACCACCCTCGAATAAAATCATTTTATCTACAGGAATATCATAATTTCCCTGTTATGTATTCAGAAGCGGTAATGTAATGACCTATATTAAGAGACCGGTGTCTGTGGCTGTATCATAATGTTAACATTAAAGTACAGGCAGAGTACAGTGCATCATAATGTTGACATTAAAGTATCGTCGTCATGATATTAATTTTAACATAATGAAGTCAACTTCTTTTTGTTGTTTTTTTTTTCAATAAATATTTATTGTAGGATATCCTTACAGAAATTGAGTGATTTCAACTGATTTGAATTTTTATATTTAGAGGTAATTACTTAGTGGATATCAATGAAAATAAAGGTAAATTGTCATTCTAAACTAATGATATGGATGTAGATAAAGTTATGTATGTGACTGTACATAATTAGGCATTAAACACTCGTGTGATCTTATTATGAAACTCGCCTACGGCTCGTTTCATAAAACCACACTCATGTTTAATGCCTCTTATTATGCGCCAGCCACATAAATAACTATTAATACAGATGGTTCCTTTTTTACGTGCTAGCGCGAGATGTGGCTCATTTTACGTTAGGTCCAAAACTTCGGAGGGCCATCTATACTAAAAAATATCGCCACTCGTTTCGAATTTCATGTTTTTCGCACTTGTGTCGTAATGTAATATTACATGCCTGGGAAAAAGGACAATGATAGTTTTATCTGGGTAGTATCTTTATCCGGAGATTGTGAAACAGGCCGTAACTGAATAAAATCGTGGCTTCAGTTATTGAAGGCGTTACTCAACGAAGTGGGCCTTGCTTTACAGTTGTATCTGATACACATATGTTTCCAGGGCGTATACGGCCGCGAGCGAGACCGCGAACGCCGCTCGGCGGACCCCCGCGAGCGAGTTCGCAAAGAGAGCGAACCGAGCAGCGGCATAGTGTTGTCCCCCCAGCGGCGGTCCTTCACTAGCGGCTGCGGGGCGCCCGCCGCCGCCGCGCCGCCCCCGCACGTCGCCCGCACGCGCCCCGAGTCGCCGCTCGCGGTCCCGGCGCAGGCCAAGCCGGAGCCAGGTATGTACAGTGTCGTCCCCCCAGCGGCGGTCCTTCACTAGCGGCTGCGGGGCGCCCGCCGCCGCCGCGCCGCCCCCGCACGTCGCCCGCACGCGCCCCGAGTCGCCGCTCGCGGTCCCGGCGCAGGCCAAGCCGGAGCCAGGTATGTACAGTGTTGTCCCCCGACGGCGGTCCTTCACTAGCGGCTGCGGGGCGCCCGCCGCCGCCGCGCCGCCCCCGCACGTCGCCCGCACGCGCCCCGAGTCGCCGCTCGCGGTCCCGGCGCAGGCCAAGCCGGAGCCAGGTATGTACAGTGTCCCCCGACGGCGGTCCTTCACTAGCGGCTGCGGGGCGCCCGCCGCCGCCGCGCCGCCCCCGCACGTCGCCCGCACGCGCCCCGAGTCGCCGCTCGCGGTCCCGGCGCAGGCCAAGCCGGAGCCAGGTATGTACAGTGTCCCCCGACGGCGGTCCTTCACTAGCGGCTGCGGGGCGCCCGCCGCCGCCGCGCCGCCCCCGCACGTCGCCCGCACGCGCCCCGAGTCGCCGCTCGCGGTCCCGGCGCAGGCCAAGCCGGAGCCAGGTATGTACAGTGTTGTCTCCCGACGGCGGTCCTTCACTAGCGGCTGCGGGGCGCCCGCCGCCGCCGCGCCGCCCCCGCACGCGCCCCGAGTCGCCGCTCGCGGTCCCGGCGCAGGCCAAGCCGGAGCCAGGTATGTAGTGTTGTCCCCCCAGCGGCGGTCCTTCACTAGCGGCTGCGGGGCGCCCGCCGCCGCCGCGCCGCCCCCGCACGTCGCCCGCACGCGCCCCGAGTCGCCGCTCGCGGTCCCGGCGCAGGCCAAGCCGGAGCCAGGTATGTAGTGTTGTCCCCCCAGCGGCGGTCCTTCACTAGCGGCTGCGGGGCGCCCGCCGCCGCCGCGCCGCCCCCGCACGTCGCCCGCACGCGCCCCGAGTCGCCGCTCGCGGTCCCGGCGCAGGCCAAGCCGGAGCCAGGTATGTACAGTGTCTTCTTGTCCCCCGACGGCGGTCGCTCACTAGCAGCTAATAAAAGTTCAAGTTCATTTATTCATAATAATTTATTACATGTCATTTTTATACTCGTAGTATACATGTTTTAAAAACTATGTCACATATGACATGACAATTGTAACAAATACAGATTACACACAATCAAATTTAAATGTCAAAATAATAAAGCCAGAGCCAGGTACATACTGGCATTTGCGTCTATTTAAGGCGATTTCAGGTGTAAATGTCCTAAAGAAATCACTGTTGGTGGCCAACTAGACCTATGGCGCGGTAAACTTGGCCACAAGACTGACATGGGAAGTTTGTGACAGTTGGTAACATGGTGCCTTTTGCCTTCTGTCAGCTAACGCTGCGAACCAGAACAGAACTCATCGAAGTACTTCCGAGTCTTCCGACCGTCCTCAATGCGAAGTTTGTGACAGTGGGTAACATGGTGCCTTTTCCCTTCTGTAAGCTAAAGCTGCGAACCAGAACTCATCGGAATACTTCCGACCGTCCTCAATGCTTTTTCGCCGCTCAGTGTTGTTTACTAGTGGTTGTGGGGCGCCGCTCCCGTACATCGCTAGAAGGCGCCCCGAGTGGCCGCTCGCGGGCCTGGCGCAGGCGAAGCCAGCGTCAGATATACATTGTTGTCTCTACGTCGGTCGCTTACTAGTGATTGTGGGGCACCGCCCCTATAAGTCGCTAGAAAGCGGTCTGAGTCCCCGCTGACAAAACTTAGGACAAGCCCCAGCCATATATAATAGGACTGACTGCCCCACAGAATAATGCATTCTCTACGACGCTACAACTTGATTTGGTTCAACTTGATTTAGTTAGTCATTGAGCTAGTGTTTGTCGCTGGTTCGGTAAAACCTTGCTAAAAATTCACCTTGGTCAGGAAACTGTGGCCTTTGCAATTCATCGCAACGAACCATTATTGCGCTGAATTGTGATATTTTTCAAGGGCCTACATAAACGAATACACGGCAAATACAGGTGATGCATGCCTCAAGCCTCGGCGTGACATTGTATAGTATTGCCAACACTTATTTTTATGTCCAACCTTTACTCATTGATAAAAATTACCTTAATATCTTCCACCACTACCCTAAAAACCCTGTCTAACCATGTCGTTCAGGGGCCTATTTCTCGAAAGCTTGTAATTCGTAATACAAGCTTCCGCTTCGAATTTATAGTGCTAAAAAGAGACTTCCACTTCTATTACAAGTTGCAAGCTTTTGAGAAACGGGCCCCTGGTGTAAGTTTTTGAACCTTTAAAAAAACCTCTTTAACTAAACCCAAAAATTAAGGTTAGATCAGTCATCACAGGTGTACTTAACCCGGCGAGAGTGTGGTGAAAAAAAGTTAAACAAAAATAAACTCTAAATATATTGACATAAGTCAAACGCAGGGTATGAGATACCCTGCCACACTCCCGACCGGTTAAAGATTATAGTTAGGTGATTTTAGGGTTAGAGTTTTGGCCAATTGTATTGCATAAAAGTCAACTTTACAAAATAGGTGTAGATAGATATATCGCCATAAATATTATGCGTTCTTGTGAATGTGTAATCTTAGAGGTAACTTATTATAACTAACATTTTTGTTCCAGCGGGTCGCCGTATCGGCTCAGGGCGTATCATGGTGCGGGACGTACCGCATTCCGGTTGGGAGGAGGGCGAATACCGGCCCAGCGAGCCGTACCGGCCGCGCGAACACCGGCCCAACGGAGATAGGTACGAGTAAGTACACATTCTCATTCCTCTGGCATGATAGTACGTACAGTGTAATGGGCGTATCATGGTCCGAGACGTACCGCATTCCGGTTGGGAGGAAGGCGAATACCGGCCCAGCGAGCCGTACCGGCCGCGCGAACACCGGCCCAACGAAGATAGGTACGAGTAAGTACACATTCTCATTCCTCTGGCATGGTAGTACGTACTACGTACAGAACAATGGGCGTATCATGGTGCGGGACGTACCGCATTCCGGTTGGGAGGAGGGCGAATACCGGCCCAGCGAGCCGTACCGGCCGCGCGAACACCGGCCCAACGGAGATAGGTACGAGTAAGTACACATTCTCATTCTTCTGGCATGATAGTACTTACTGTTTTCTGGCTGTGAAGGAGAGAATCGTTCTAAAGAGAAGTACTGGCCGCGCGAACTCCGATCCAACGGAGATAGGTACAGGTACAAGTAAGTACACAATACATTCTCATTCTTCTGGCACGTGTATTGTGGAACGTGTTGAGTTCGATCTGGGAGAGAGAGCATCGGTCTACTGAGCGGTACCGGCCGTGAGAAGTATACGAATTCTCATTCCTCTGGCATGTTATTACATTCTACACGCATTGACTTATTTCATATATGGGCCTGAATTCAATATTGTTTCAGGTTCGAGCGGCGTTCGTTTACCCGTGACTCCTACTCCTCTGACATTAAGAGGGAAAGGGAAGACCGATTCAACAACGAAAAACAGAGAGAGAGGTAAACACCAACATGGACTTGAATGGCTATCTCTACATAGTATAAAATACAGTCACTTTTTTCGTCCCTTAAATCTTTAAAACTACACAACGGAATTTGATTAATTTTTTTTAATAGGTAGAGTAATTCAAGAGGAAGGTTTTTATGTAGGTATAGTACCCGTGCGAAGCAGGGGCGGGTCGCTAGTTTTGTCATATAATATCAAAATGTAGGGACATTTTCATCATTGCTAAAACGGTCAATCACGTTTATTGTTATTTTCTCACGTCATCCAGGGGACATAAGTGGCATAGTTTGCTAAAAGAAAGTATGCTGAACGCTCTACTAACATGATTAGTGCGTATCCCACCAAGGAAAGGCAATGTAACTGTCAAAAAAACAAAGTTTTGTAAATTTGATTGCTATTAAACTGTGTTTTCAAGGGCCAAATATAATTTCCCAACATAAATTGCCGACTGACCATAATTAGATTAAATTTTTTTTTCGTGGTCTTGTTTCATACCACTCTGTCACGCTTTTAGTTGCTCTTTCGACTCAGTATATAAAAAAATCCGGTGCATTTGTATTCCTTTTTTACGCTAGATTTTAATCCATACATCAGAAATTGAAAACAAAACATCATCTCGTACAAAAAACACTACTGCGTCACGTTTTTTATAGGGACACAAAATAAGACTACGAAAATAATTTTGACCCACTTACATATCAAGTCGAGTTATTAGCATATTAGGTAGATTCCATTTCCTACTTACGTAAGAGCTTACAACTACATGTTTAATCCAACTCTTTACTCACGGCTACCCGTAAGCCACGAACGTCTTGCCTCCCTGTTACACTTAGGAACTAATTAGCAAGTGCGACAGAGAGGTAACACTTCGATCATGGCTCGGACTTCGGAGTGGTAGGCCCTTTAGTCAAATCTTTGTGAGATCTTGAATAAGTGATAAATCGTACTGTTTTAATTACAGAGAAGACAACCGCAGATCAGGTGGTCGCTATTCTCAACGACGTTTTGAGAAGGAAGATGAACCAGAGTGGTAAGTGCTTTGTTCTACTATATTTGGAAGTTCGCGCCTATTTTCTATTAACACTAAAACGCGTTTAGAAATCGTGAGTACCGTGTGCACAACAGCACTTATAAATAATCACCATATTAAACATTTTAAATACCGACTTCAGCCGATTCCTCCAAGATCCCGGCTTGGTGCAAACGGGACCAAGACGATTTGTTTGAAGTCGGTTAAAAAAACCGGCCAAGAGCATGTTGGGCCATTCTCAGTAGGTATAGAGTTCCGTAGTTATTCGAAAACGGCTGGACAGATTATGGTCGAAATAGTTTTATTTTAAAGTAGCTTTTAACGAAGCCGCGGCTTAAAGCACCGCCCTTTGGGCTCTGGTCTCACCGCGAGCTACTAAGCTATGAACACGAATAAAAGATACGCACTCCCGTGCAAAATAGCTGTCATGTCACCCGGCGGTGACAGCTGGTAGCTGGGCGAGTATCGCCGTGTCTCTTTTATTTACACGAGAGTACGTATCTTTTGTTCGTGTTTATAGCCGATCATAGCTTAGTAGCTCGCGGTGATACCAGTGCCTTAGTGCTTTAACCCGCGGCTTCGTTCGCGTTTAATCAATATTTAGCTCGGTCGTATTAAAGTTAATACCTAATTTAAGGCCTAAGGCTACCTTGCAATTTTAACCTCGAACCTTAACCCTTAAATGGATGGTGTACGATGTTATCGTGCATAACCAAAACGTAGTTGGTGTTTGAGAACTAGATACGTATATTATGTTCTTAAGGTTAATTTTGCAAGGATATTTAATGAACTTTCAAACTTATTACTGATTTGTTGGCGTAACTGTATTAACAAAAATATACATGTGTTTATAAGCCAGAAGGCGGAAATTTTTTTCGTTGCGTGCGTTTAGCGGTTTTTAACTAAGTAAGAAATTATTTTTTATTGGAATTTTGTTGGATTGGAAACGATTATACAATTACTGAATTTAATATACTTTTCCAAATAAAAGTAAATAATATTTGTATGTTTTATCGTGCACGATTTTGCAAAAAATGTATAATGTATGATGTATCGAAATTTTGATAAGTAGTACAAATTCCACCCAAAATATGTCCACAGATTTTTTTTTATATTTTTCTCGTTCTTGCGACGCCATTAGGTATGCACATTTTGTTTTTGAAAAGAAAAATTCATGCATTTAAGGGTTAATTTTGTCCAGAGCATCTCATTTGACCAGATCGAATTGTCTGTGTGCAGGTTTAGTGGAGGGCCGACATCTCAACATGACACTATCGAACTCCGCGGCTTCGACGAGCCGACTAAGAAAAATGGTTCGACGAGCGGCAAAGAGTCTGAGGTATGTACATTTATACTTGTAATGTAATATTCTTTTATATTGAATTTGTATTATCTGGGCAAATCCACAAGACTGTAACATCAGTTACCAATTCTTGTGTATGTTCTAGTATTAATCAAGTAGATTTCAGCTTCCACATATCTACCTACAGGGCTAGACTAGACATACGGAAACTCAACTTTCATTAATTAATTAAAATACACACTATTTTTACAGTCTTGTGCACCCATCTGCTCTTTTAAGAGTGTTTTGTGAAGTTCTTTTTTGCATTAAAGCAGACCAAAAAAACAAAAGCTTGTCTCAATTTCTTATATTATTGAAGTAAGATAATACCGCCTATTGTGTTACCTCTACCTTTAAGATTGACATTTTTTTTGTTATTTTTCATGTTACGAGGTGCGCAATAAAGAGTATTGTATTGTATTGTATGGTATTGTAATTAGTACTAACTTTCCTGCTCAACTATTTGGCTCTCTAATGTATTTGTTAAAAATTTCGCCAATAGCAGCTTCATGCTTTCCCTCGACGATGATTCGATGGCCCAAATTGATCCCTCACAAAACCTTTTTTGATGATGAATCCTTTTTAGAAATGGAACAACAGCAGTGGAGCCAGATCGCCGGGCATCGAGCGTAACGAGCGAAACGAGCGTCCCGAGCGAGGCGAGCGGCTCGAGCAGTGGCGGAGCGAATCCACTTCCGAACCCGTCTCGCAGCCGCCTGAAGATTCCAATGACACTAGCAATGTGAGTACAGATGAGTGTCTTTAGACAAATGGAACAACTGCAATGGAGCCAGATCGCCGGGCATCGAGCGTAACGAGCGAAACGAGCGTCCCGAGCGTAACGAGCGAAACGAGCGGTGGCGGAGCGAATCCACTTCCGAACCCGTCTCGCAGCCGCCTGAAGATTCCAACGACACTAGCAATGTGAGTACAGATGAGTGTCTTTAGACAGAAATGGAACAACAGCTGTGGAGCCAGATCGCCGGGCATCGAGCGTAACGGTCGAAACGAGCGTCCCGAGCGAAACGAGCGTCCCGAGTGAGGCGAGAGGCTCGAGCGGTGGCGGAGCGAATCCACTTCCGAACCCGTCTCGCAGCCGCCTGAAGATTCCAACGACACTAGCAATGTGAGTACAGATGTGTGTCTTTAGACAAATGGAACAACAGCAGTGGAGCCAGATCGCCGGGCATCGAGCGTAACGAGCGAAACGAGCGGTGGCGTTGCGAATCCACTTCGAAACCCATCTCGCAGTCGCCTGAAGATTCCAACGACACTAGCAATGTGAGTACAGATTACTACAGATGAGTGTCTTTAGACAGAAATGGAACAACAGCAGAGGAGCCAGATCACCAAACATCGAGCGTAACGAGCGAAACGAGCGTCCCGAGCGAGGCGAGCGACTCGAGCGGTGGCGGAGCGAATCCACTTCCGAACCCGTCTCGCAGCCGCCTGAAGATTCCAACGACACTAGCAATGTGAGTACAGATGTGTGTCTTTAGACAAATGGAACAACAGCAGTGGAGCCAGATCGCCGGGCATCGAGCGTAACGAGCGAAACGAGCGGTGGCGTTGCGAATCCACTTCGAAACCCATCTCGCAGTCGCCTGAAGATTCCAACGACACTAGCAATGTGAGTACAGATTACTACAGATGAGTGTCTTTAGACAGAAATGGAACAACAGCAGAGGAGCCAGATCACCAAACATCGAGCGTAACGAGCGAAACGAGCGTCCCGAGCGAGGCGAGCGACTCGAGCGGTGGCGGAGCGAATCCACTTCCGAACCCGTCTCGCAGCCGCCTGAAGATTCCAACGACACTAGCAATGTGAGTACAGATGAGTGTCTTTAGACAGAAATGGAACAACAGCAGTGGAGCCAGATCGCCGGGCATCGAGCGTAACGAGCGAACCGAGCGTCCCGAGCGGATATTAAATAATATTTGTTTTAATTTAACGAGATTTTAACCTTTTTCAACTCTGCTAGACTAGTCAAAGCTGCGTCCTCCTTAGAAGATTAACCAAGAGACAACTTTTTCTTAAACTTAAGAGCAGGACTTATCGCTGGACCAGCTTCCATATGGTTCTTTCTAGGGCCTTCTCCTTAACGCAACACAACTGTCTAAACAACTCAAGTTAATTTTTTTTATTATGATGTGCTTATTTTTGACCAGTACTGTTTGTGGTTAGCACATGATTCAAGCGACAGTATCTCACGACAATTTAGACTGTTCATCCCTCATATCTACGAACAAATAAAACATGGAAGCCGCACGCCATATTAAATTGCCTTTCAAAAACGGTCCTGAATTTTAATTGACAAGTGTCACCCCCTCTTCAATGCATCACGGTAATGAGTATCAATATCAACCTAAAAAACTTAAATCGCCATTTAAAAATAGTTGTGATTGGTTCATCAAAGTTTTGATTGGCTATATTCTACAGGGTGTAAGTCTAATACGGGCGAAGCTCTTAACGGGTGTTAGTTTACGACATAATAAGTACATTCAAATAACTTTTACTTAAAATTAGAGCAACAAAATTTTCCATACAAAATAATTCGGCGCGCAATGTAGAGCAACATACGCGAGTTAAAGACTCGACGACAGCTAATTTCAAAAGCAGATGACATAACTGCCATATCAACAATAACAAATGTTCGTACCTACATTGCTGCTCCGATAATCTTAAAAAAATTCTGTGGGGTCATAATTGAGAGTAACTTTAAAAAAACCTTGTAATCCATGATTACACGAATAAATCCCATGCCTGGTTTAATTGATCGCCCGTATTTGACTTACACACTGTATAAACATTTGTCAAAGATGTTGCGCCGAATTATGCGCGGTGTTAAGAAAAGCGCTATGTCCTGCCCATCTTGGCACAATTGAACAATTGCTTTTGGGGGCATTTTTGAGCTGGCGTTAGACGTCCGTGTTATATATGGTCGCAGCCTCATATTAATGTAATTCGATGTGTGGTACAGGACAAGGACTCCGGCGTGGAGTCGAAGGCGGAGGAGGCGGCGCCAGGCTCGCAGCCCGACTTCAACCTCGACGAGTTCCTCAAACTGGACTCCATACCGGACGTGCTCACGGTACGTTATGTGTCATATGACATGTGTGGTACAGGACAACTCCGGCGTGGAGTCGAAGGCGGAGGAGGCGGCGCCAGGCTCGCAGCCCGACTTCAACCTCGACGAGTTCCTCAAACTGGACTCCATACCGGACGTGCTCACGGTACGTTATGTGTCATATGACATGTGTGGTACAGGACAACTCCGGCGTGGAGTCGAAGGCGGAGGAGGCGGCGCCAGGCTCGCAGCCCGACTTCAACCTCGACGAGTTCCTCAAACTGGACTCCATACCGGACGTGCTCACGGTACGTTATGTGTCATATGACATGTGTGGTACAGGACAACTCCGGCGTGGAGTCGAAGGCGGAGGAGGCGGCGCCAGGCTCGCAGCCCGACTTCAACCTCGACGAGTTCCTCAAACTGGACTCCATACCGGACGTGCTCACGGTACGTTATGTGTCATATGACATGTGTGGTACAGGACAACTCCGGCGTGGAGTCGAAGGCGGAGGAGGCGGCGCCAGGCTCGCAGCCCGACTTCAACCTCGACGAGTTCCTCAAACTGGACTCCATACCGGACGTGCTCACGGTACGTTATGTGTCATATGACATGTGTGGTACAGGACAACTCCGGCGTGGAGTCGAAGGCGGAGGAGGCGGCGCCAGGCTCGCAGCCCGACTTCAACCTCGACGAGTTCCTCAAACTGGACTCCATACCGGACGTGCTCACGGTACGTTATGTGTCATATGACATGTGTGGTACAGGACAACTCCGGCGTGGAGTCGAAGGCGGAGGAGGCGGCGCCAGGCTCGCAGCCCGACTTCAACCTCGACGAGTTCCTCAAACTGGACTCCATACCGGACGTGCTCACGGTACGTTATGTGTCATATGACATGTGTGGTACAGGACAACTCCGGCGTGGAGTCGAAGGCGGAGGAGGCGGCGCCAGGCTCGCAGCCCGACTTCAACCTCGACGAGTTCCTCAAACTGGACTCCATACCGGACGTGCTCACGGTACGTTATGTGTCATATGACATGTGTGGTACAGGACAAGGACTCCGGCGTGTGCGTCATTTTACTAATAATGAGGGTTTTCTCGAAAACGTATGCCACTAGTTGGCGCTACTTAGTCGTAAGGCCCCGCTAAGAAACAATTATCTAGCCCCAAAGAAAAACTAACTAGAAGGTATTTTATTTTTTTTATTTAATTTTATTAACTCATACATAACATTTAAACACGAAACTATAGACGCTCTGAGAATTTATACAAGTTTCTGGACCTGACGCCTCAGTGCTGCCGCCCTGGTGAACGTCATTTCAGAAAACCCTCATTGTATCCCATTAAAAACATGAGCTCTTTAGCCGTCACTTTTGCATGTCTCACAATCCCCATAAAATGATCACGAATATCAGTATTCCTTTCCTGTAGCAAAAAAGTCCATGACTATGTACAGTTGCCATCAGATAAATCGTAGCGTCCGTAGCGCTATAAAATATCTGAACACGCCTCTTATCGTCATGACAAAAAAGGCGAGTTGAGATATCTTTGAACGCTCCTGACGCTACGATATATCTGATGGCGAATTTACTATGTGATTGAAGAGTGAATATTCTGCGTTTTTACGGCATTTTTATTTCGTCATTGTCGTCTCTTCAAGTATTATTACAAGAGATGACCCTAAGAGTATTGTTTTAATGTAAAAGTAATTCAGCATCAATACCAAGTCCAGCGTAATCAATGTTGTTGCTACTCGTCCTTCCGTCGCGGTAAAAATCGCGGGACTACAATCCAGACACCGGATTCCGTGGGGCAATTTTTCTTGGCAGCTAGGGACTTCCTATATCGATAAACTAATTTATCGATACTAGTTCTACAATCTACATACTAGTGACCGCCCCCATTGTATGTATTTTTTTGTAAATATCTATTGATCTGAAGACAAGTATAAAGTATAAAAGTCACAGTTAGCATCTTTAATCATTTTATAGTTATGAGTGAAAAAAAATAATGCACATTCAAAAAATAGATGACTTGCATAAAAAGCAACTTGAAGTAATTTAACACGGGTCTAAGTTTCTACAATAAATGATCGGAAGTCATGAAGAAATTAATTGAGACCAGTATTTAAAAACGTTTCCAATAAGAATGAGAAAATTGAATTTTTATTTTATTGACATATTTAATAAAAAAAATACTTTATAAGCAAACCTTTGTGTGATCCCTAGTATTTAAAACTAATATCAATAAATGAATTTATAAATATAAATATGTTAATTAAAATTCATAACTTTATTTATGAATTTATCGATATAGGAAGTCCCTAGCAGTCAAGAAGATTTGCCCCACGGAATCCGATGTCTGACAATGACAAATCCGATGTTGAAACGCTTCTCGTAGAATGACCCTGAATACAATATACATGTTTTTATAGAACGGAGGCGGAGAGAGTGAAGGTGGCAGCAGATTCAGCCGCTGGTTCCGCCGAGAGAGCCCCACCAACGACTCGCGCCATTATGAGAGGCTACTTAACAATATGGTTGACGGTAAGACATTTATTTTTTAACCATTTAAAACCATTTATAAAATGCGGGTTTGCCCAGAAGTGGCAAAGTCGACATAGTCCCACTTCTGGGCAAACCCGCATTTTTTAAATATTTATTTCCAGTGCTCGGATTTTTCACGGCAAAACAAAACACTAGCGTAATTTAGCCAGTGCTTGAAATATTATCTACACAAATATCGTTAAGTGCTCTAAAATGCGTTCAGAAACAATATACAATGACCAGCATTACCCACCATCAGAACTTGGCACACACATAAAGTTAACATTATATACGATTTTTCCGGAGGTTATGAGTTTTAAATTTGGAACAGCTGTCACATTCAAGTGGGGTGTCTATTCTGGTATCTATAGATATTCAGCCAGTCATCGACACAAAAAGTTGATTCAGTATGTTTTTTAGTTACAATCGGATGACATTTTCATATCGAGTGACACAAGAATAGGGACATCACTCGCTTGTCTACGATTAAAAAAAATGACAGAGATTGAAATCGCTGCCATTTCGAGCTGTCTTTTGTTTGTTGGTCTTACTACTACAAGTGAAAAATTGTGAATACTTTGTACTTTGTGTATAGTAACTTTATACAAATGTTTTGATTAGTTTTATTGCATATTAATTTTATTTGGTGACTGGTTTATTTCTTCTAGTTCTGAATTATCGATATCGATAAAATAATATTTCAATCACTGGCAAAATTACGCTAGTGTTTTGTTTTGCCGTGAAAAATCTGAGCTCTGTTTATCACGGGCTGGAGACTAGTGGAAGATAGCCGACAATTTGGCTTTTTATTTTTCATACTTGTTCAGTTTTTCATTACACGGTGGAGGGTCGTAAGTGCGTAATTACGCCTTAGAGCCGAACTGAGGACTGCTGACGATTATTACGTTTTAGTAGACATTGTTATTGTAATAAAATTATATGAAATGCAAAGCCTAACAACTTTCTATTTGACCTTGACACAGTGTTGCTACAAGCAGTTTACTTATGGCAAAAATGTACATACGTGACGTATGGTGTGGTGTATTGGCTTCGTGCAACACCCACGGGAAGAGTTGGGGTGATGACAATTCTGACGGCCGTATTATTTCTCGAGGATAATTTAAATGTGTGTTCCAGACTTGGACAACCCGGGCCGACCGAGCACCGAGCAAGCTCGGCACATGTTCGCGCCCATCTCGCCCGCCGCGCCGCCCTCGCTGCTCGAGCTGCTGCGCCGCGCCAACAGCTCCGAGCCGCGGCCCGGTAACTATACACACGTGACACATAGCTCCGGTAACTATACACACGTGACACACAGCTTGGACAACCCGGGCCGACCGAGCACCGAGCAAGCTCGGCACATGTTCGCGCCCATCTCGCCCGCCGCGCCGCCCTCGCTGCTCGAGCTGCTGCGCCGCGCCAACAGCTCCGAGCCGCGGCCCGGTAACTATACACACGTGACACACAGCTCGGACAACCCGGGCCGACCGAGCACCGAGCAAGCTCGGCACATGTTCGCGCCCATCTCGCCCGCCGCGCCGCCCTCGCTGCTCGAGCTGCTGCGCCGCGCCAACAGCTCCGAGCCGCGGCCCGGTAACTATACACACGTGACACATAGCTCCGGTAACTATACACACGTGACACACAGCTTGGACAACCCGGGCCGACCGAGCACCGAGCAAGCTCGGCACATGTTCGCGCCCATCTCGCCCGCCGCGCCGCCCTCGCTGCTCGAGCTGCTGCGCCGCGCCAACAGCTCCGAGCCGCGGCCCGGTAACTATACACACGTGACACATAGCTCCGGTAACTATACACACGTGACACACAGCTTGCACAACCCGGGCCGACCGAGCACCGAGCAAGCTCGGCACATGTTCGCGCCCATCTCGCCCGCCGCGCCGCCCTCGCTGCTCGAGCTGCTGCGCCGCGCCAACAGCTCCGAGCCGCGGCCCGGTAACTATACACACGTGACACACAGCTTGCACAACCCGGGCCGACCGAGCACCGAGCAAGCTCGGCACATGTTCGCGCCCATCTCGCCCGCCGCGCCGCCCTCGCTGCTCGAGCTGCTGCGCCGCGCCAACAGCTCCGAGCCGCGGCCCGGTAACTATACACACGTGACACACAGCTTGCACAACCCGGGCCGACCGAGCACCGAGCAAGCTCGGCACATGTTCGCGCCCATCTCGCCCGCCGCGCCGCCCTCGCTGCTCGAGCTGCTGCGCCGCGCCAACAGCTCCGAGCCGCGGCCCGGTAACTATACACACGTGACACACAGCTTGGACAACCCGGGCCGACCGAGCACCGAGCAAGCTCGGCACATGTTCGCGCCCATCTCGCCCGCCGCGCCGCCCTCGCTGCTCGAGCTGCTGCGCCGCGCCAACAGCTCCGAGCCGCGGCCCGGTAACTATACACACGTGACACACAGCTCGGACAACCCGGGCCGACCGAGCACCGAGCAAGCTCGGCACATGTTCGCGCCCATCTCGCCCGCCGCGCCGCCCTCGCTGCTCGAGCTGCTGCGCCGCGCCAACAGCTCCGAGCCGCGGCCCGGTAACTATACACACGTGACACACAGCTCGGACAACCCGGGCCGACCGAGCACCGAGCAAGCTCGGCACATGTTCGCGCCCATCTCGCCCGCCGCGCCGCCCTCGCTGCTCGAGCTGCTGCGCCGCGCCAACAGCTCCGAGCCGCGGCCCGGTAACTATACACACGTGACACCCAGTTCCGGTAACTATACACACGTGACACACAGCTCGGACAACCCGGGCCGACCGAGCACCGAGCAAGCTCGGCACATGTTCGCGCCCATCTCGCCCGCCGCGCCGCCCTCGCTGCTCGAGCTGCTGCGCCGCGCCAACAGCTCCGAGCCGCGGCCCGGTAACTATACACACGTGACACACAGTTCGGACAACCCGGGCCGACCGAGCACCGAGCAAGCTCGGCACATGTTCGCGCCCATCTCGCCCGCCGCGCCGCCCTCGCTGCTCGAGCTGCTGCGCCGCGCCAACAGCTCCGAGCCGCGGCCCGGTAACTATACACACGTGACACCCAGTTCCGGTAACTATACACACGTGACACACAGCTCGGACAACCCGGGCCGACCGAGCACCGAGCAAGCTCGGCACATGTTCGCGCCCATCTCGCCCGCCGCGCCGCCCTCGCTGCTCGAGCTGCTGCGCCGCGCCAACAGCTCCGAGCCGCGGCCCGGTAACTATACACACGTGACACCCAGTTCCGGTAACTATACACACGTGACACACAGCTCCGGTAACTATACACACGTGACACACAGTTCCAGTAACCATACACACGTGACACACTGCTCCGGCAACTAAAGGATGTCCCAAAAATAACGCAAGATTTAAATTTAAAGAAGAAGCATACTTTTTTTGACCATTTCCAATTTTATTTCCTGACATAAAGTACACGGAATAGGATTAAGTATTATAATTGCAAATCGCCCTGCAGTCCTTCATGAAAAACGGTTTTGACCCCATTTTCTGGCCGTTTTCCCTTCATTTCAGTGAATCCCAAATATTGCGATTTAACATAATTGTTTATTTTTATGGGTTTATTTATTGTCAAAGTTCTATGTCAGCAAGCTCTCGATCGACCATGATTTAAAGGAGGGGATTCCACACTGCAGCAACGAAATCCAGCCATATTTATGCAAATTTCATAGAAAATTTTAACAAATGAGTGCTATGTCACTGCAAAGCCCTCGAAGTAATTTCTCTGCATGCTTTACCATTACAAACCCTATTCTTTGTACTTTATGATTAAATCAAGAAATAAAAAAATCAAACAAAAAAATAAGTCTTTTTCATCGATTTCAAATCTTGCGTTATTTTTGGGACTCCCTTTATACACACGTGACACTGGTAGGCAAAAAACGCAAATTCACAGTTCGATGTTGATTCTAAACAACTACCTGCTGTCACACTTCCATACGCCATAGTTGACAACAACCCTAGCCGGAATGCCGAGCGTAGGTATGAAAAATTAAGTACTACTACTGCACCTTTCTATTTATTGGTGTCGGATTACCAGCCGCAGTTTTTCAGTATTATAGACCAGTTTCAGTGTCATATTAATAGGACCGAAAGGGACAAACAATATTTTAACAGTTAGGAGACGTTTATGAATAATTTAATTAGAATTTCCTTTACGTTTCAGAAATGAACAACGTCGGAGGCAAAATGCACAGTCTGGAAGAGCTAGAGGCACGTCTACGGCCGCCGCAACCCGCGCCGATGCCTGACCACGACTTATCAGCCTTCAAGCGACTGGTAAGACAAACCTATATGAACCATTTTAAACACAAAGTGTTCTTGAAACTCATGCATACTAAATAGTAAATTGTGAAGGAATCATAATTTTCGGCGAGGGCCTTCATTGAAACCCGAATCATCATTAGACATAAATGTTCTGACTTTTAAAGACTACATGTGTAGTTATTATTATTAAAAAAACAGGTCTTGGGTTAGAACCGGAAGTAGTTTTAATTGGATTTGTAATTTAGACTATTCAAAAGCGTTTGTTGCCATTACTATAAATAAATAAATAATAAATATCTTGGGACATCTTACACAAATCAACCTAGTCCCACGGTAAGCTCAATTAAGGCTTGTGTTGTGGGTACCAGGCGACGATACGTATAGATACTTAGATACATACACAGCCATGACCAAGGAACAAACATTTGTGATAAATAAATACACAAAGAATGCCCTCGCCGGGATTCGTACCCGGAACCTCCAGCTGCGAAGGCAGGGTCACTACCAACTAGGCTACAGAGGCTGACACTGACATTACTATTTGAATAAAGAATCATTTGACTTGACTTGACTTGAATGAAGCGATGGATTCCACAATAGAATCCTGAACGTAGTGAGGTGAGGCTGATCGTAATCGATTATGAACATACTGTTTATTTTAATATTTCATTTTTATTTTTTAGGCTAGCAATAATAAATAATAATAATAATAATAAATATCTTGGGACATCTTACACAAATCAACCTAGTCCCACGATAAGCTCAATTAAGGCTTGTGTTGTGGGTACCAGGCGACGATATATATAATAGATAGATACGTATAGATACTTAGATACATACACAGCCATGACCAAGGAACAAACATTTGTGATAAATAAATACACAAAGAATGCCCTCGCCGGGATTCGAACCCGGAACCTCCAGCTTCGTAGGCAGGGTCACTACCAACTAGGCTACAGAGGCTGCCAATGCCACTTTGTTCTCTCCTAGCAGGGCAGAAAAGATCCCTATTCTAATTGGTGTGAAATAGTACATTACATCAGAGGCCAACTTGGTATAAGTGAGGCCGGATAGGTAACGATGCCGGGAATCCGTTTTCACGCCGCGGCATGTATAGTGCTTTTCTCAAACATACAAAGAAATAAAAAATAATAATGGTAATTTGTCGAAATTAAAAAAAAAAGTTGTTTTGCAGGCCTAGGCCTGAAAAGTGTTATGAAATTACATTTCCATCCCAGTGAGTTAATGCGCCCTAAAAGCGATACTTCCGAGTCTATTTTAAGGAACGTAAAGACAATATTTCATTGCATGTTTGAGAAAATGTAACCCACGTTAGTCGAAAACGCTTGACAGTTTTCGCTCCGTATATGAGGAGCCTTTTCAAGATCCAATCATCACTGTGCGACCGCCCAGCAGCGGTCATAATAGGCTCATAATAATAGTGTTGTGTGTACAGTTGGCGCAGGTATCTGGCGGCCACGCCGTGCCGGCCGCCGAGCAGCAGCCGCGACCACCGCAACCCATGAGCCTACTGCAGGTACAGTCAACTTCATAAAACTTCTTTTTAATTACGATGCTACCATTATGTGTTCTAGTCAAGTAGCCCACCTAACGAAGACCAAAAGCTGCCTATCGGGGGAAAAAACTCGTGTATAAGCGAATATGACCAACTTTTACTATGGGGACAAAGTGGAAATCGCGAAAAAAAAATCAGCTGTTTCATACATTTCGGCCGGCGTAATGCCGCCAATTTTTATGAAACAGCTGATTTTTTTTTCGCGATTTCGACGTTGTCCCCATAGTAAAAGTTGGTGAGTATGACCTACACATTCACTACGTAGAATTTGAACGGTCGAAAAAAAAACACCCTGTATAATTCAATGCGCGGGTGCATACGAAGGCGGTATCAGAGCGAGTGACCGGCGCCGGCGCAGCGCGACGGCGGGTGATGCGCGGGCGCGCGGGACGCATGACGTATGCGCTTCTCCTTTGTGTCCGCGCGTCTAGCAGATGGTCCAAGCGCCATGAGCGGAGCGGAGCGGTTAGCGAGTTACCGCTACAGTGACAATCCTTGGGGAGGCCTATGTTCAGCAGTGGACGTTTTTCGGCTGATATGATGATAAAAATGATGAATCTATGTAATTATGCCTACTTGTTAAATCCTTATTGTACGATGTCTGTTTGGTGTACCAAATAAATAAAAATTATGTATAGATGCTGAACAAAAGCATGGAGCAGCAACAACAACAACAACAACAGCAGCAGAAGGCGCCGCCGGCGCAGCCGCACATCCCGCAGGAGCTGCTCTACAAATTGCTGCAAGTGCAACAGGTATTGTGAAATATACACAGACAACAGGCTTTTGTATGTGCTGATTTCGGAAAACGCGCCGCGTAAATATAATGGTGTACCATTTTTTTGTCTGTTATTGCGATGGTTACGGTCACGCTGGTTTTATGCAAAATTATACTACTTAAATCATGCAAACATGCGTGAACAGACAGAAAAATTTGATTCACGCATAAAAATATAATACACCCGTTTATTTCTGAAATTGTGATTTAAAAAATATATTCTGTAAAAATAATTGTCTAAATCATACTAAGCTTTCATGCGATTTGCCTGAAACCATTTTTTCCCTATGTTGGGTGTGGGATTCTTTGTAAACACACAATACTATTACATAAATATGCAATTCTACGCACTATAATTGATCTATAAAAAATGGCCGCCGTTTTGATTTTCTACATTTTTGATCGGCAGCATCAGCAACAGCAGAGCGAGATGATGTCCCCCGCCCCCGCGCCGCCCGGGCCCTCCCCGGCCGACCGCGAGCTGCTACAGCGACCAGAGGCGCAGGCCATCATACACGGTGCGTACAGTTACAGTACACTCCGCAGCGACAGCCGAGATGATGCCGCCCGGGCCCTCCCCGGCCGACCGCGAGCTGCTACAGCGACCAGAGGCGCAGGCCATCATACACGGTGCGTACAGTTACAGTACACTCCGCAGCGACAGCCGAGATGATGCCGCCCGGGCCCTCCCCGGCCGACCGCGAGCTGCTACAGCGACCAGAGGCGCAGGCCATCATACACGGTGCGTAGGTTTACATGGCATTACTCCCTGGCCTACTCTTGGTTTGTTCTCGAAATTTCTTAGCTCATCATCAGCCTTTGTTAGTCCACTGCTGGACGTAGGCCTCTCCTATTAACTATGCGTATAGACGCATTAGGAGGTAAATACACATAATCGCCACGCTGGGCAACCGGATTGACGATCGCAGTAATATGTCCACTAGGATGACGCTGCTGCCCATCATCAATCTTGTAGAATGGTCAGTGACACTTCAATCCCTTAGTAGACTCTTACGACACCCGCAGGAGGAGTTGGGGTGGTGACAAATGTATTCTTACTGCCGTCACCATCAGAAGATTACTACAATTGGTCATAGTTAAGAGAAACGGAACTAGTCCACAAACATCTATCAATTAAATTAAAATTTAATGTTAATAGTTTGTTCCTCGTTGACTGGCAATCACAACGGTCTTTCAGTAATCATAACAACGTTTTCAATAAACGTTTGAACTCCATACTGTAATGTAGGTACTCCTATATTTGCTTGTTTTCAATAGCGGGTATATCGATACATGTGTACCTACTTTTGGGCATTCGAAATATAACCGTTGATCTAAGGACTGCGTATTCATTTCTGTTATCCCTACACTTCATTGGCGATAAAAAAGAAATTAACTTGTACGTAACAGTTTACGAAATATGCCACTTTTAACGACACCCTGTTTATTTTACTAAAACAAAAGAAGATCTAGAGCTGATACTAAGTATTGAGTATTCTTAGGGCCTGCTAGTACACCACCTAAAATATTGACCTCATCCGTGGGGAAAGGCACCTCTTGTTCGGTAAGGCTGCCCAAAGCCTTTGCATGAAATGGTCGGCATCTTGAATTTATTGAGTTTGAATCCGACCTTAATAAACATCGGTATGAATCCAAGAAATTTTTCCTAACGATTTTAAGGTACAAAACGTAAGAAGCTATCACCATCTAAAATTACTAGAACTTTGATTTTATCTTGATACCGAGAAGCTGAAAAGTTATTTATATGGAATTTGAAGTTATATGGAAATTGCAAGAAAAGTTGTCCATCTTGATTTAGGTTTTAAGTTTAATACGAACGTGATAAAAATTTATAGAACGCGGACAAACCGCGGGTTAACCCCACCTGTGTCGCGCATATGTTTTTCTAATAGTTTTCTCGTTACTGATCAGTGCTTAGACATACGAAGGGTTAAAGCACCATGTGCCACACTTAACCCATTGTAACCTAGCGGTGCCATATAGCACTGACTTTTGTTTACAGAAATAAAAAAATGAAGCTGCATATCGCCTAAATTGACATCAGAAACAATATCCTAGAATAATTTCCGATTCTGAGACGTGAAATAATTCAGTTTATAATGAGTAAAATTGGTAAAGCCAAACGCGATATAATCGCGGGATTTTTTTTTATTATTAACACATTGTGAATAGATATAAGTACGCGAACGAAGCCGCGGATAACTGCTAGTTACAACTAAAATCCTTCCAGGTTTGAAAGCGGGCGAGATAACGGTGCAACACCTGATGCAGCAACTAGGAAACCCAGGGCTGCAATCCCGCCATCGCGAAGTTCTGCTCACCATACTTCGTCTCCACCAGCAGCAAAGACAGGTTGGTTAGCTGTTGATACATAAAGCTTGTTAAGGTCAATGCGGGTAAGACCGTCTATCAGGAAAATCCGTCTACCAACTGATTTCCGACCGTAATTGAATAGTATAAGACGCATATGACGGACTTTCCTTCAAAATAAAATATGCCGGACTTAGCCGCACAGACCTTAATTGGATGCCGTTTTGCAATAATGCGTCAACCCACATCCATTTTGCAATAAAATGTCGACTTTAATTAGTAAATTATAGAATTGAGTTTTAATTGACAAATTGATGCAAAATAGCATCCAATTCTTAGTTGTTTTATCTAAAATAATTTTGTGATCTATTTATGTAGATAGAAATTTTAGGATTTCGAAGCCAAGCGGCAAAAAACTTAACGATTACGGATTCGTCATGTCTGTCTGTTCCGTATACAGGATACAATGTAATAAATTAAACATAAAAAATAAAAAAAATAATTTTCGTACAATTTGTATGGGAATTTTAATTCTAGTTTTGCGGTTTTTCTACTCGAAAATTTTTTTTCCTGAACAGAAAAAGGAGCCATTAGCATCAAATAAAAAGTTTATCAATAATGGTCATTTTCTCGCAACCTGTATGTTTTTCAAAATCTGTTAATGCCAATTTCCGTTAATTGAAAATCGAGGGAAGGTCTTTTCAGACCATTTTCGCATAGCTACTTTGGATTTGGTAGCTGGCCTCACTGACACATAAAGAATTTCCACCCTATGTAAGAATTAATAATAATAATAAAATTCAGTAGAATTTAGAACCTCATTTTTTGAAGATTTTTTTTATGACTCGAGTTAGTATTCCGCTTACCGACCGTAATAATTTCATCACACTTGCGGACAAAAAAATAAGTTTTAAGACATTATTATTAAATGACGTACTGACATTTCTATTACTCCCTAGGGAATTTCACTTTTCTATTACTCCCGCTACGCGCGCAAGCAATGGCGTGCTTAGACAGCAAGTGTAATGAAAATATCGATAAAATACGGGACGCAACAGACAGGGCCCTCAGCGTCCCCACTCTAAATGAAACCCAAACCTTCGACATGACAAGAAGCACACATGCAATACATAATGTCTGACTTATAATGACCACACATATACACACACACGCACACACAGACACACACACTGCATGCATTCCTTAATATTTATTTTTTGTTTGTTTTAATTGATTAACATAATCTTAAAAAAATACTTAAACGAACCATAGACTTATATCCAGATAAAAGTGTAATATGAACATTAGTTTTCATCGACTCTAGGTTTCCGAGATACAGGCTCGGCCTAATTCGGGAACCGCTGTCAATTTTTATTATGTTATGTATATATTTTGCTTCAATAAACTATTTTCATTTCATTTCATTTGCAGCAACAAATGGGCGGCTCGCCACTGCCGGGTCCCGGCGCTGCGCCGCACCTGGTGGTCCCGCCGCACCACCAGCCTTTACGGCTGTCACCGCTGCCTCATCCAGGTATGTGCTTTGATTATTGAAAATTGCTGTACAGATGTGCGAAATCCTTTTCCTTCGTATTTCCACGGAAACGTCCGAATCTGCGACCATTTATCCTCTAGCCGCCCAGAGACCTATAAAAAGGTCTCCTGAAACAAAAGAAATTTTACTCTATTTCCTACAATGTCAATCCAAATTTCATTGGCAATTATTACTGTCTGGGCGGCAGAAGGATATAACATGGACGTCTAACGCCAGCTCAAAAATGCCCCCAGAAACAATTGTTCAATTGTGCCAAGACGGGCAGGACCAACATCTATGACAAATGATTATAGAATATAGCCAATCAAAACTTTGATGGACCAATCACAACTATTTTTAAATGGCGGTTTAAGTTTTTATAACATTGAAATTCATTGCCGTGATGCATTGAAGAGTGGCTGACACTTGTCAACTAAAATTCAGGACCGTTTATGAAAAGCAATTTAGTCTGGCGTGAGGCGTCCATGTTTTATTTGTTCGTAGGTCCGAATTTATCTTTGTCTCAGTTAGCTTCAGTGCAATGGATACTGAAGTTTCTTGTGACAGCAATATCAATTCCGACGACGGCTCCGTGAAAAGCCGAAGGAAATATTTTTAATAAAAAGACGTGTTAAGATTCCTTATCACTACATGCCATGTTTTATACAATGATCTCATTTTATAAAACAAAGTTAACCGAATCTTTTTGTCCAATTAACCTAAGGGAACTAAATGAATCCAACAAAATATCTATCATAATAATATAATGCTGTTACTATTTAGAGTATTTTAGAGTTAGTAGTTAAATCTTACATTCAATGTTTACTTCTCTTTAAATTTTACTTTACTGTTTAAAGTTTTCCTATCATAAGAATCAATTAAGTAGTTTATTACATTCATTTGTACTTTATTGAGCATGAATTATGTAACTTTTTCTTCATTGTATACTAAATTATAAAGCCGCCTGCACAAGAGCATTTCTCAAAAAGTTTGTTCATTTGGATCACGTCTTCGATATTGATAAAAATTGAGTAGAGTAAATGATGCTGAGCAAGATGCACGACATTCTCCAAAATATCACAAACTGTTTGTATGAAACGTTCCTTTTTTGTTAACCTCCTATAATTAAAGTCAAATGATTCTTTATTCAATTGGTCTAAGTTACACATAAAATTAAAACTACTTCCGGTCCTAATCCTACGCCACTGACCCAAGACGAACCGGTAAGAAACTTGGCGGGACTTGTTTTTTCATACAATTACTGGTAAAAATAGTACATTACATCAGAGGCCGGGAAAATGAGGATTTCCGGCCAAGTTGGTAGGCCGAGGCATGTATAGTGTTTTTCTCAAACATGCAAAGAAATACAAAAAAAAAATAATGACAATGTAGTCGAAAATAAAAAAAAAGTTACTGTGCAGGCCTAGGCTTGAAAAGTGTTATGAAATTCCATTTCCATCCCAGTGAGTTACTGCGCCCTAAACGCGATAGTTCCGAGTCTATTTTAAGGAACGTAAAGACAATATTTCATTGCATGTTTGAGAAAAAGGAACGTATCATACATAAACCTTTTGGGACATTTTTGAAAATGTTGTGGATCTTGCTCAGAATTACCTAAATCGACCAGCGTACCAATTTTCATCAATATCGAAGACGTATTCCAAATGTTTTTTTTTTTTTTTTTTGAGATGTGCTCACAAAATGTTAACCATCAAAATTCCAATTGGCATTAACTAACCCTGAAACCATGGACGCAGCGTTTTGCGTGTCGCCCATAATGCCGACCAGCCCCAACACGCTGGCCGTGCACCACCCAGGTATTCGACAGGATAACGGGACTGTCAAAGCTTTTTACATATGGCGGTAGCATTCTTTTCAGTGTTTCTATTACACCCGTGTGTGGGTTTTACTAATAGAGATGGAGTTAATAGTTATACTCAGGGATGAAAGGTGAATGCACAGTTTGCACAGAATTAGATTTGGATAGAAGAAACAAGTTCATTCATTTGTATGGCGGCCGAGCGTGTCCGATTTTGTACTGAAGTTGTTACTTGTCTATGATTTTAAATATGTCTCAGGCCCTTGAGTATTCATATTTTTTCGTGTTGTTGCAATTAATATTACTTAAGGCGGCATTATTAATGTTTTTGTTCACTTCAACCTACAAAATTTGACGCTCGAAAGCTGCAAGCTGCGATTAAAGACGGACAACTCAGAAGATTTTACTGAGTTCATTTGGCACGCTAAGTAGATACGTTTGCATGATCTATGGTATATATGATATCTGTGGGTGAATGTCACTATCATTCTAACTAATATCTCCACCTCTATTATAACTTACGTTAGAATTTTCAAGGGTAGCCTAAGGGCGCCACTAACCCCAGTTGTCACTTGTCAGACTGGATAACAATCCAGCCAGCAGATTACTATGAAACTAGCCTTATAATAAAATGTATCGGTGACCAGCGGTCTGGTGCAATCTACACTAACTCTGCCTTATGATCGAAGTTATGAGTGCAAAACTTGAACAAAACTGGTTAGCGAGTAACAGAAACTTCAAATTAGTGTCCAAGTTATATTTTTTTTTATATAAATGGTTATATCCATAATATTTTCTTCGGTTACCGCGAGGATTACTCATGAAATAAAACTATGAAAACGGATAAACTCGCGTATATTAACTAATTTTAACTTCATTCCGACGTTTCGAACACTTTACAGGGTTCGTGGTCTGCGGATGACTCGTCCGCATCCACCGTGATGAGTCATCCGCAGACCACGAACCCTGTAAAGTGTTCGAAACGTCGGAATGAAGTTAAAATTAGTTAATATACGCGAGTTTATCCGTTTTCATAGTTTTATTTCATGGTTATATCCATTTAACAAGTTTTTTTAAAGTTGTTTCCTATCCATGGTTTCGATCACTGCTCATTTTATTTATATTGAAGAGTTCCAGGCCAAAATTTAAGAAAAACATACAAATAATTGAACATAAGATAGAATCATTTGTAAAAAGCTTTGACCGACCAACAAAATTGACTATTCGCAACGTATTAGTTAATGTTTCTTGTACTGTGTGCCCGTGCTTTTTATGTTAGTTTTGTGTTATCAAAATAGCGTTGATACAAGTAGTAACACCATAGAAAAGTATCACATTCCTTTCTGTTGGAATAAATAAAAGGTAAACTATTTTTGTTAATTGTGCCGTAGTTTTGTCAGCTTCCGTTGAATATCAAAGCAGAGCACTGGACAATCTAGTTGCACACAATATTTTTCATCACTAAATATGTTTTAGCCTCTGTATTTCTCTACCACCATCACTAAATTCCATTATAAATAATGAAACCTAAATTTATATCTATATTTGTTTTCAATATATCAAGATAGGGCTTGTCTATTAATCGCGTCATACAATTTTGGCTTGTTTTAGACCCCCCATGGTGATATTTTCTGGACCCCAAAATTACACGTCATATTGGCTGGGGGGGAATATCACCAAGTATCACCATGGGGGATGGGGGGTCTAAAATAGGCCAAAATCGTATGGCGTGATTTATGGACAAGCCCTATGTGCACAACTGTAAATCAACAAATGTTTGCTATATCCCTTACCAAACCTGACCTTTGGTAAGCGAAACATCGTGATGATAGGAACTTGTTACTTTGTTTTGTGTGTTGTACTGTGGCATGTATCTGTGTTGTGTGTTCTGTTTAGATACTTTTCATCACACTTGCGTCTAAGCGCGCCATTGCTTACGCGCGTAGCGGGAGTAATAGAAAAGTGAAATTCCCTAGGGAGTAATAGAAAAGTGAAATTCCCTAGGGAGTAATAGAAATGTCAGTACGTCATTTAATAATATTACGTCTTAAAACTTATTTTTTGGTTGGCAAGTGTGATGAAAAACATTGTATGCATCACGGTCGGTAAGCCGAATACTAACTCGAGTCATAAAAGCCCTCCGCCTAACGGCGTCGGGCTTCTAACACTCTCGTTAGTGATTCCGTACTTACCTCCCTTGATGCACAATGTACTATTAATAGGCGACACACTGCGCGAGCAGTCTAGCGAAGTAATTGCAGTACCATTACACCATTAGTATGGACGTACCTCGCCGGAGGCCAAAGCACGAGCGGCAGCATGCGATCGGCGAGGCACGTTAGCTCTGACCAAGTTGCCGCACGTGGCAATTTCTTCCCGAGGCTTTTAGTGTGGACCCGGCTAATGACGTGTCTAATGATGAGGGCTCGGAACCGGTTCGATAAATAGCTGTTTTACCTGGAACTGTTTTAACCCTTCCTCTGTTGATGCTAAAGATCCGTACAATGGATTTTGAATTCAAATTATGAATTGATTTGACTTCAATATCTATAATGCGGATCCTTATAAAACACAGAGGAAGGGTTAAGAACTTTATGGTAAGCGAAATAAACCGATTTATTTAACAAGCGACAGCTCTTCAGTGACAATTTCACTTTTTGCCCTTCGCTGGAATATACCGGTTCCTAATGTTCTAAACCGGTCAATTTGACAGTAACTTTATAACGTTCCTTAAAACCGGTTAACATGTAACGATATTACTGCCGATGAGCTGCCGCTACGTTATTAACTCGCGTTTACTTTCTATCCATCCCGCTCGTACCTTAGTCAATAGTACATTTCCTAACTAGTGCGGGAAAACTTTTTTGCACTTGTAAGGGACGATTTTTTTCATAACAAGTGCGTCAAAAAGAGAAATTACCGCGCGCGATGCGTGCGCAAAGTTCGTTTTTGCCCACTAGTTAGGAAAAATTCTTTTCGATGTCTTATTTTGTGTCCCTAAAAAACGTGACGCAGTGGTGGTTTTTGTATGAGATAGATGTTTAGTTTTCAATTTCTCATGTATGGACTAAAGTCTAACGCGAAAAAGAAATACAAGTACACCGGATTTTTTTATATACTGAGTTGAAACAGCCACTAAAAGCGTATCTGAGTGGTATGAAACAAAATAACGAAAATAATTTTGACCCACCTGCGTTGACCCCTCTTGACGTGAGCGAGCCTAGAAAGTAAACACGCGTTAATAACGCCGCGGCAGCTCATGTTACGGCTGTATGATAATTTAACCAGTATCAGAGCCCTGTTAACACTTTCATTGCCATCGAATGCTACGCGCTACGCTCGAAGTCGATCCTGTGATTTTTCCGCTTTGTAGCGAAAATGGACCTCCCATAGAGAACTCCCCTCGGGAGTTCCCGGCATCCAATGTATTAATGTAAACATTCATCACACCTGTTCGGTAAGTGCGCCAATACGCTGCGGCGATACGTGCCGTAGATGTATCAATAAACCCTGGGCTGTCAAGGATTTTCATACAACATTACGTCGCACTAGCGCCGCGCCGAGATTTCTGTTATAAAAATGATAAATTTAAGTCATCCCTGATTTTGAGAAATGATTTAGACCATTTTAGAGTAGTTTTGTGAAAATATATTGTTTTATTTACTTTTTTTGCCTCACAGGTGTGATGAAAAACATTGCGTGTGCCACGGGCGCTACAAGAATTATGAACTCGTGTGAAGTAAAGCCCGCGCCATCGGCTAGGGCTTTACTTTCACACTCGTTCACAAATTCTTACTTACCGCCCTTAACACGTTCGCCTCCGGTACTGTTTCACTAAGTGCTTATACTATGCCGATCGAAATTATCTGATAGAAATCCTCCTATGCCAGTGACATGCATGTGTGACCGAAAAGATTGTACTCCTATGCCGGCGACCCAGCACTGTGTCAAAAACGTTCGCATTTCTATGCCACCGGCATAGGAGTGAGAACTTGATTAATGCTAGTGGCATAAGAATAAGATTACTTTGATCACGTATGTGTGTCACTGGCATAGGAGTACAATTTTTTCGGTCACATATGTGTGTCACCGGCGTCGAACGTGTTAATACACAATGTACTATTGTCTTTTTAGGCGTCCCAGCCCGCATCCCGTCCCCGCGCGAGCTAGCGGCGCACACGCAGTGCATCATGCAGAGCGCTCTCATCAAGAAGAAACTAGAGGAACAGAGGGAAAACTACCGCCGTCGCCACGACCCGCCCAAGGGCACGCCCATCTCTTTCACACCCACCTCCGTGAGTATACGTCTCTCTATTCTCGAGCGGCAATTACACTTGGTTGTTCGCCTAATCCGGTCGCTGAATCAAAGTACTTAAGATAGTGGACCGCTTTAAGTACGTTGGTTACATTCTAACGGATGACTTGTGTGATGATAATGACATAGAGAGAGAGCGTAGGGCGTTGTCAGTGAGAAGTAACATGCTGGCTCGCAGTTTCGCTAGATGCTCCAAGGAAGTAAAAGTTATGTTATTTAAGACATACTGATCATCTTTTTACTCTAGCGGTCTGTGGGTTCGGTATACCAAAGTACAACGCCCTACGTATCCAGTACAATAACGCCTTTAGAATGTTGTTGAGGCTCCCCAAATGGTGCAGAGGGAAAACTACCGCCGTCGCCACGACCCGCCCAAGGGCACGCCCATCTCTTTCACACCCACCTCCGTGAGTATACGTCTCTCACCTTCCCGTTCCCGCGCGAGCTAGCCGCTCATACG